>JAGSMT010000734.1:0-81934 GCA_029286875.1 Lamproptera curius
TCTAATGTTATTGTATTTATAAATAAGGATTTTTTTGTACGTAAAAATAGTGTATATACTGGCATATATTACAAAACCATTTATTTAACACGCCGAGAAAATATTTTTAAATTATAGACACGAAATAAAAGAAACATTAGGTTCAGTTATAGTTTACTATTGCCGTTATTTAAATTAATATTATAAAAATGAACGCTATTAAAACCGCAAACAGAGTAACAATTTAAATTTCAAATATTGAGGTATAAGCAACTCAAAGCTACTTTGCATCATTGAACCATTTCGTTATTAAAATTGAAGCTCTTTCTTTCAATTGTTAAATTTAAAAAATTTGCATACCAAAAACTATTTAGAGCTCTTAACGCTCAAAGATTATAGCAATGGAATTTTATCTTAAAACAATTTGTATAAAGCAATAACTCAAATTTTATTTTTCTTATTTACCAATAAAGTAAATGCGATTGTCGTGTTTTTACATGCAATATTTTTTTCAGTTAATGTCAAACTAACTGAATACACGAATAACTAAAAGTAATTATATATATCTTCAAATCACACTATTACCCTTTTCATGCCCCAACACAAACGGCGGATTTCGTTAATATTTTCATGTCTCTTAATTCGAAAACACGATTTTCTGAGGCCACATACCTATAACTATAGTCATTATGATTAAAATCCACATGATTTTTAATATAATTTTTTAAGATTCAATCACTGAATCGACAAATAACGAAATCATCCGCTGGAAATATAACTCCAAATTAATGACAGAAATCGTACAAAGGTGCCTAATAAAGTTTGTTTACTAGTGAAATTGTAAATTTGTGGCTAATATTTGAAATTAAGAGGAAAGAATAACTTTATCATATTAATAATTATGAGAAATGGTTGTAGCAACAAAATTTAATTTTAATATAAAGTTAAAACTGTAAATTTACCTGTTCGTTCACTTTTTTTCACTAATTTCTTTTACCGTAACATCATTATCGTCCATCATCAGCCTGTGTTAATCCACTACTGGACTACAGGCCTCCCCTAATACACTACTATCCATTAGGGGTTATGGACCGTATCCCACCACGCTGGTCAAATGCGAGTAACTAAGTATTAGTAATGGTTATGGCATCGCGTCACCAACATGCTCATTACGGCTGACGCATTTTGGATGAGTAAAATGTCGTGCGTTCGCGTTAATGGCATGCTTATAGACTGTAGCAGCTAATGTGTTGTGTTTTATTTCTATGTTTTCTACTAATAACAAAACTTTTCAATAACATAGATTATATGGGCATTTCACGTCAAGCGGACAACCAAAAATATGAGGTCGAGAATTTTGTATATAGACTGGTCAATTGTACTTCTAGAAGATGCTTTGTTGCTGAGTTATATGCTTTTTAAAATTGACTAGCGATGCAGTCATGAAATTTTGGATGCTTTTTCATGTATCATAATTTGTAAAAAATCTAAAAAGTTATGAACGCCTCCTTTATTTGTGGGTTGTTAGACCACATCCTACCACGCTGGTCCAATGGTGGGTGGACCGATTTATTACGTGCCCGTTAGACGTATGGATCATCTTACTTTTCAGATAATTGAGTGATCGGTCCAAAATACCCTAACCAACTAGGAAACAACAAGGAATCCACGATCTCCTGTTTCTAAAGCACACGCCCTTACCACTAGGCTACGGAGGTGCAGTTTTGCCGTAAAAAATAATAAACTTCTGCCATTTGATAGGCGTGAGCGTTATTTTACCTCAGATATAGTTACAATAACGCGATATGAAAAACCGTTGTCAAATTAAAATAGTCATTTTGTAAACACGTTATTCGGGCGACCTCGTTCGTCTTCGTTCGTCAGTTGAATGAGCGTAAAGCACTATATTTCGTAGTGCTTTATTTTAATAGCTGTACAACAATACAAAACAATTACAAACAGAGTAACAAAACGGTGTAAATAAAAGTGAAAAATAGTTATAATAAAATCATTCAAAAGTCAATATAAACAGTAAAGACAACAAAAGTGTATATAAACAGTAAATATTAAAGCATCATCATTGTAACAATAAAAGTAAGTTTTCACGCCAGTAGTAATATTTTATTTAAATCATAGTTTTGTAGCAAACGCCAATCAATCAATAAAACATTTTATAATTGCAAACCAGAGTAAAGTATGCACGAAAGTTAATTTATTGATTTAACTATTCGGCATCAAACACGAAACCGTTATTTTCCTTTAGTATGTAAACCATATAGTTGGGAAACAAAAGTAACCGCATAGTTGTGAACCTTATGTATGCACAGTACCTAGATGAAAGTAGCTAGTTATAGGTAGGTAGTAACCGGTGGTAGGTCCCTTTTCCAAAAGTCCGTCTGGTGGGTAACATCGCGGTGCCTATTTCTGTCGCGAACCAGTAGTGTGAAAACACTGGTATTGCCAATGTCTATGGGCGTCGGTGATCACTTACCATCAGGTGGCCGACTGCTCGTCTGCTCGCGTATGCCATAAAAGAATATAACGACCGACATCTATGATATTATGTTTAATAATATTGACGATAATTACATGATCATCATAGATCATCAGCCTGTGTTAGTCCACTGAAGTATATAGGCATCTTCCTGCACGCCACCTTCATTTGTGAGGTTTTGGATATGTCCACTACACGCTGGATTGGTGCGGGTTGGTGGAGGGACCGACTTTTATGCCCATACGTCGGATGGTTGATCTCTTTTCAGACTAAGTGGGTAATAGGCTAATTTGCTCTTATCAACTGAAACAACAATGAAAAGTTTTGAATCCCCTCATTATTCGAACCCATGATCTCCGTTTCTGAAAAGCACACGCCCGTGACACTAGGCTAAAGCCGGTTTGTCGTAAATAAAATATTTTTGTAATATAATGTTAAACTGTTGACGAAAATATCTTTTCTACACAGATGATCCTTGAGCTGTAGTTATTCTTACAAGAGCAGTTAATTAAAATCTGCTGTCAAAGATATATACTAATATATGTACATTCTTAATTATTCGGAAAGTGTACAACCATTTATGCTGGTGAACAAGAACCTTATACCTTAAGAAATTGAGTTTTAAAATATAAAGGCGTGGGAGGCACTATACGTAATACATCAGATTTCAGGTGTAAAAGTAAATTTGCATTTATTAACTAATTAAATTTCAACGACAGATTCAAATGATTTTATGTGAAACTTCTTGAAACAATTTCAATAATGCATTCGTGTTTTATGAAGTCGAGGGAATTTTCAAACAAAAACGGTTGGTTATTTATTAAGTTGCTCCTTATAACACATATGTAAGTTTTATCGAATTCTTTACTTCGCTATAAAGTTGGTTCATTGATGTTAAAAACTTATTAACTTGAAGGCTTAATTAAAATGGGTATCAACTTGTGAGTACTACCTTTTTTTTACATGATACTGAAAATAAATCATTAGGTACTAAAGATGTTTTTTTGACCTTCATTTATATTTAACAAAATTTGTTAACAATAGATAAATCTTCGCTTTCACTTTTTTCGTGAATGCAACAGAAATGGATTCAAAGTGGTTACTTATCTTATGGTTACAAATGGTTATGGTTATATTTAAATAATAAAATGGCAACTTATCTATTAAGAAAAAAATGTCGATAACATGTTTTTTAAATACGTATTCAAGTTATATTTCTTTGGAAACTATAAACTAAGTTCCGTCATTAATAAATAATGCCATTGAAAAGCTCTTCTAATTAAAACGGGACGAAGTAAAAGGCAGTGTTCGTTGAAAATAAAAGTGAAACCATTTCTAGACGGTCTTTATCTTAACGGTAGAGGAGCATAGATGTACGCGAAGGTGGGAGTAGGTAGTCAGTCTCAAGGGCCGTCTGCCCAAAGTATCAGCAATGATGTGCCAGGCATGTTCCGGTCCCTGGTTGTTGCATGTACATGAAATAAACCGACCGGTGACGATGCGATAAACGCCGATGGTCGGTTAGACGTGACTTTTTGATTGTTCCGTTACACTTTACCCGAACAAGTACCTCTGTGAGTGTTAAGCACTTTCGGCATAAAATTAAGGATAAATGAGTACAATTTCATGAGGTTACTCGTAAAATGTATATTTATTACCCTTAATAAAAATGTATATAAGAAATTATGTTAATAAAAATTATAACACAATTTGTATAGTATAACATAATTTATTATATTATATTTTTTGTGCCTACACCAGACGATGGGCCACCCTGATGGAAAGTGGTCACCAGCGCCGCAGACGTCGGCAATGCAAATATCACCAACGCGCTGCTTACCGTGAGACATAGAATATTAAGTCGTTTTACCCAGTAAAGCCGCTGGCTACTGTGCCTTCAAACCGGAACACGAAGTAGGAAGTTTCACGCTGACTGCTTTGCGGTAGAAATAGACCTGAAACCGTATTTATTGATGTTTCTTAAACTCACAGAGTGCCAACCACACTGTACGCGATGACTGTTCAGAGGGATAGTTTGCCAGGAAATGCTGTGGATATTTTTGCCCTTGGGAGGTAAAACTCCGTTTTCTTAGTAGTGTAATATGAGGTAGGGGTAGACCAAACTATTTAATATGTTTCATGAATTAACATAATTCTCATATAAAACTGCCTATTACTGCTAATGATTTACCATATATTCTATTATTAACGTTTCAATTAAAAAAAAATTGTTCCACGTTCTATGTGGCGGAAATAATATTAATTTTGTACTTTTATATCATTACTGATACATATTTGCGGTTTAGTATCTAAATTTTGACGAAGTTTGTAACTAAATTGTTTTGTTTTTGCTTTACTAACAAATACAGTATTACTCCAATTTTATTTAATGTTTCGATCAATTAAAATTGTTATAAAGTACCTGAAAGGCTTATTTAGCACATTTGGAAGATAATTTTTTTGATGAAAATTACTAAATGAAGGATATTATTTTTCAGACATTCTTTGCATGGCTACTGAGCTGTCGTAAATAAAGTGCATTGTATTATTAATAGCATACGAGACCAAGCGTCAGCTGCGTGCAAAGAATTAGACGTATAACTAGTTTGAAATGTATAGTTTTAAAATACGTAAATATGCAAATAGTTTACTAATGCACAATATCATCTAGAGAAAAAAAATGAATTATCAATATTGTGGAAAGTCATAAAGCATACTAAACACTAGAAGTTCATTGTACTGCAAGATGTTTTATATGAAAGCTCTCGTTATTTCACTGATGGCAAAAGCCATCTAGACCCTAACCAAATTAGAAAAACTTGACGAAGTAGAAAAGCCATATTTTTAAGATTTAGGGCTGTGAAGGACTTTTTTAATGCGCATTCTAAAATAAAAAACTTCGTTGAGTAGGAAGATGTATTACATAGCCACAATTTTTTATTCTCATAATAAAGCCTTCTGTTTTCGTTGTTAAGATTTCTTGTTTATGTAAATAAAGGTCATTTAACCATTTTTTCTGCTCAGTACAACTAAATTTATGATTACAAATAAATTTTAGATTATTTCTTTCTGTGATTATTCAACATTTTACTTTTTACCTAAAGTTAGTTTCCAAAACAAAAATCTAAAGTGTCTTAAAATATTTATTGGAATCGTTTGTGTTCTTGTTGTGCAATGTAATATTTTTAAAGAATGTAATCATACCACAACTCCCTTATTAGAAATTGAATGAATAGAACTATCTTGGCATTATTTATATTATAAATTAATACACATAAGCAATCATTGTGAAATCTAAATTATTTTCTATTTAGAAAGGTTTCGATCAAAACTTCAAAGGAGCCTTTAATGTGCAATGAGAGCAGGAAAAAATTCGCTATGCATTTGGCCAGTATTCGTTATCAGTCTGATAGTATAGTAGTTTCAAATTGAAGACCTCCTTTGAGTGGCTTGCATGGAAGATTTTGTAATACCTGTTGTAAGTCTGATGAGTTTTATATTTTTTTAATTTATTTTAGAGGAGCAAAATATAATTCACTATTTGAATATTCCTAAGCGAGACTTTAATGTAAATTTAAATTTCTGTAATTTAAATTTAAGAACTTACAAAAATATTTATATTAATTTGAATTTTATGAATAAATATTTATTTTTGGTTTATTTCTAACATTATTACGTAACTTATATGTGTTATTTTAAAATCAAACATTTAATTGAATAATTATTTTTTTTATGTGTTAACGCAACAATGTCTTGGTTCTTTTAATTTAATTAAATAAACACAAAGAGTATATTTTCAGGGTCACGATTATTATATGAGTAATTACCAAAATAATTGTGAAAAGTGTTAAGAGTTAGTTTAACCACAATCTGAATGATTTTTTATCATCAATTTTTATTTCACATTTTACCTGCTTGTTTTTACTGTTACTTCTAGTATTATTTTAAAATGTTAAAAGCGTGTATAAAAATAAATACGAATAGATTTTCATAAACATATTACAGAAGAGCACAAAGAACCTGTTTATAGGTTCTGTAAATAGGTTAATAAATCAGTACAAAACTTTTTAGCAACTAGTGAAAGCTTATTTCAATACTCCATCTTGTTCAAATAAAATATTTGGTGAACATATTTAATCATTAAGATAGTTTATGATGACAATTTGTTAGCCCAAAAGTTTAATTTATTTTCATAAATTGTTTAAAACAGTTAAGAATATAGTTGAGTTTATGAGACTTTTAAATAAACAGACACGAAGATTTTCAGAGATTTTTATGTTTTGTTATGATATTACAGTAAAATACCAGTTCTAAGGTATTCAACTAAAAAGTCTTTGACCTAACTAGGTGTAACTTTACATATTTTGGACATCATGAAAATTTGCCTTAACCGAATTATTTAAGCATTTGCAATAATTTATAAGACAGACAAAAATCAAAACTTTTAACCAGACGTTATTATGAAAATACGTTGTGAGAGAAGCTAAAGGATTTTCTAGATTACCTTTTTCACACATATTAGCTGACAAAATAGCCTTCTAAGTTATTAAAGGATGTTTAATACGTTACAATTTACATGTCAAATCAAGCATAAATTGATTTTGAGTACCCATTAATGCACGTTTACACTCATGGTTTAATCGCTGCCACCTTAGAATTTACACAAGATGAAATTGCATACAGTGTAAAAGTTTCAAAGTGTAAGACAAAACTAGATAGATGGTACAAACTGAAAATCATTTGAGAGAATTTATGATTTCTCTTGACACCAGCTGTCGATACTTATCTATTTTAACTACTTCTGCTCTTCATGGATTATTATAACTTTTGCATCATAAAACGTTGCTTTTGACGCTGTAGATAAAAAAATATATATATATATATATGTATATATATATATATATATATTGTGTATGTTATAATTTTTAAGCTTCCTAATAATTACTTTTGGGACACTGATTCATCATCAGCCTGTGATAGTCCACTGCTGGTTGCCGCACTCCCCTAATATATCCCTATTCATTAGGGGTTTTGGACTCCTTCAAGTCCCAATGCAGGTTGATGGGTGGACCGACTTTTACATGCCCATCGACGTATGGACACTGATTAGGTAGTATTATTATAAGTGTTCCTTTAACAAATCAAATAGTTAATACTTCAATGGCCTAATAAATGCAAAGACTTGAAACTTAGTTGTAAAAGTAGTTAAATTTAATTTTTGCAAACTTTTGACAGTCACCGACTTGTGCAAACTGTAAGAACTAATCGTTAAATATTTCTACAAACAATATGGAGCTGTAAGAATTCACCATTTACGGTCATTGAACTATTTTAACGAGTTTACATCATTTCTCAACTGTGTCCATTACGGTAATTGCAAAAATTTGTTATTTTTACCAGTTTTAGGCTTGCTCTGAAAGATACGAAACGATGCATTACTAAAGTAATTATTATAGTACATATGACAGTTGTTAACGTAGCTATTGTGTATAAATTAAAATATATAACAAAATATTTACATTTTTTTATTTTGATAATGAATTGTGATTCCGAAAGAACATTTAAAAATTATAACAACAAAACTAAAAAAAACATTAAATTCAGTTATAGTTCTTGCCTTTAGCTGTTAAATCCTTAGAATTCCATTTTATACATAAAAGTGCAATCTGAGTTACAATTTAAATTTCAAATGTTGTGGTATAAGTAACTCAAAGCGACTTTACATATATTAAACCTTTTCGGTATTAAAGTTGGAGCTCTTTCTTTCGAGTGTTAAATTTAAACCATTTGCATACCAAAAACGATTTAAAGGACTTACGCTGTCAAAGTGTATAGCAATGCTATTTTATCGCAAGACTATTTATATATAGCAATGTTTTACCATTATTTTTAATTCAAACGAAGACCTAAAAATTATTAAAATATCTTCAAATGACTGTCACCCTTTTCATGCCCCAACACTTTTTGACGATTGACTGATTTCTTTGAAAGGGATTTAAAGTTTTCGTGAGGTGTTTTATTTAAATTTATATTTTTTTAAGAATTATGCCTGTGTTATTATAAAATTGATTATTTTTTTTAGTTTTTCATCTATCCTATTTACAAAAATACGAGAGACTTAATGGATTCTTTAAAGCTAAAGATTAATGTGATTTTATTATTTTTAACGTCCATAAAAATAGCGCTACACGTAGAAGTATTTATTTTCATAATCCCCAAATAAGACTTTTGTGTGGTCATTATGATTAAAATCAAATCGACAAGATTTTCAATATGATATTCTAAAATTGAATCACTTAATCGACGAATAACGAAATCGTTTGCCGGAAATCGAACTGTAAAATAATGACAGAAATCCTAAAAAGTTGTCTAACAAAGTTTATTTACCGTCTGAGATTACAAATTGGTGGCGCATGGTTAGCACCTCGTAAAATAATTCTTAAATTTAAAAGAAAGGAATTCCTATATACTTTTAGTAATTTAAGTAGATCGTTGTTGCAACAAAGTTTAGTTTTAATATAAAGCTAAAACTGTAACTGTACCTGTTTGCACTAAGTATAAATATTTATACGTAAATACGAAATCATTTCTATAATATAATGTTCAATAATATTGAAGACACTATCTTATTCTTCCTGGAAATGATCATAAAATTGTGATTCTTCAAGATAACAAATTGAAATCTACTCTGAGTGTATGTGTATATATGTACTTCAAAATACTTGGAAGAGCACAACCATACATTTGAGGGTATGGTATAAGAATCTTATTTCTTAAGTAAGTTCGTACAAGGAGCATAAAAAGAACACTTCCATAGGAAAATACATCTTTTGGCGTTAGTAAATACAATTGACGTTATATTTGGGTAAATTGTAGTTAATGTAATTTCATTAGCTATCTTTAAAAGGTACTTTTGTTATTGACAGAGGTCCAACTTCAATATACAAACATTTTTAAATGGAGTTCTGAATTTGATCAAAGCAATTATTATGAGAGTGTAAATAATTAATATTTTAATAATAATTGAATACGGTATAAGGATCCTAATAACATCTTCGGAACCCAAGCCAACCTCACCTGCGTGGTGCACCTGCCAAACAACAAACGAGGCTCTGGCAGACCACCCCACCAACCCCGCATTGGACCAGCGTGGTGGGATACGGTCAAAACCCCTAATGGTTGGACAGCGCCCCGGACCCCGGTTCCTAGAAGACATCAAGTGTACGCACCAACGTCGACGTACCCGGATGATGACCATCGAATAGCAGGGACATCTCAAGGTGCTTACATAACACTACCAAGGCTCACTTCAACGTCGTCATAGAGTTCAGCAGCAAAGTAGGGTGGGCATGCAGCGAATCGATGCTGGGATCATATGGTTATACAAGACAGAAATCATGGGGCAAAATGGCATCCAGTTTCCTCTGACGAGGGCTGTTCTTAATGAACTCGTTCTTTTGAAACAGCCCCAAAATGGATGAGCCCGATACTATGACAAAATGAGATGAACTTCATTATATCGGACAAAAAGCGCATATTCAGGGATATACCGTGTCGAGTTCCAAGACCATTCAGTGATGTGAAACTACAAGGCACCACAGACCCTCGTTAAACGAACGGTCGATTAGTGAAGTCTACGCTCAACCCTATCCTTAACCTATCATTGATTACCGCGCATTTCAGATCAATCTGGAAATCGATTTTGCTGCCTTGGAAACTCACAATCGACGTGGACATTGACGGGGAACTCGATCCAGTGTGCAGATATTCTTCAGGGACGGTGCAAAAACTCTGCGGTCTGCGACGTACGGGCAAAAGTCAGCTCGGGAGAAACACTAGATCTCATAGCGAAAGCATTGAAATGATCCAACCGTCACTTCGTTGAACAGCGGAGTTCTGCTGGACCATCTCCAAGCTGGTAAGGCGACCTCCGTGCTCAATACGCTCTCGTACAGGCTGTTGATCAAAACCGGGGTCCAAAGTCTTCGTACAACAGCTAGGAAGAAGCCATCTAACGAAAGTTGACCGAGAGGAACGGAAGTCGTCGGCACCCAGACGGGGACCTCTCCAGGTTGAAAGCTTACAGCCAGTTATACGCGTCGCATTCAGCACCGGAGCCGGATGAGAAGGTTCTCGACCCTCTTACCCGCCACATGTGTCAGGAGATCTTCAGAAATCGGCCTGAACGAAATCGAGGGGCTCTTGAGCAACTTCAAAATGGAAAGCCCAGGAAGGACGGGTGCGACGGAGCTTCTGAAGGCCGCCGGTAAACCGGTGCTGAAAAGACTCCGCCGTCTATTTAACTCTGCCCTTCTCGACCTTTGGTGCCGGTACCCGGACCTTACAGTTAACTGGTCACAAATTTAAAAACTCAGCGAGCTATGGAAAGACTATGCTAGGAGGTATCTCTCTGAAGGACCGCATCAGAAATGACGTGATCCGACAGAGAACCAAAATCACCGACGCCCACCGGTTAGTAGCTGAAGTGACAGTCAGACCGGTCATATAAGCTTCCTGAAACTGATGACCACTAGAGTCAAAAGTTCTGGAGTGGAGACCGAGCTCGGCAAACGTAGTGTAGGACGCCCTGCAGCAAGATGGAGTGACGACATTCCTTAAAGTGGCCAGTGTGGGCTGGATGAGAATAGCCGAGGTCGGAAGCGGTGGCGTGCATTGGGGAGGCCTATGTCCAGCAGTGGGCCTTACAGGCTGATGATGATGATGATGAACCGATCGTTCCAAGCTACAGATACCAAAACAATTTTTATATGCGAAACTAATTTCCGACTTCGAGGAATTTCAGACTAACATGCTTTTGGTCAAATGATTAAAGAACATTTAAACAGGGTTGGATTATTTGTGGATGCTGATATATACATATCAGTTTTCGTCAAATTAACTGGTTTCCTTCTTGGTATCAACATAAAATTTTGCTTATATTTCTTTTACAAGTTCTCCAATCAAAAAAAGTAATCTATTGCTTATGTTTCTCTTACTTTATTTATCTTTGTAAAATTTCATAACAATGATCATTATTCTTTCGCTGCTCGTAATTGCAACCTAAATGTATTTAACGTTGTAAAAAAAAAAATATCAGTGGCATAGTTTTCCATTCGGCTAAATTCTTGGAATTACAGTGAATTAATGGGTGGACGAAAACCCATTTCAGCCTCATTTTTAAGCTAAGATGTACAATTTCTCATTAATAAACTGCGAATAGCGTTTTAAGTAAAATATCTTATTTGAATTTTTTTTAATTTGTACAGGCATGGATGAGCAATCAGGACTTTTGAGGGAAAGTGCGTGCAGAACCTAATGCTTGTCTTTAATTCTCTTAAGTGATTGCCAATAGGAACTATAGGATGGTCTCATTTAACAGTAAATACCCTTTGAGCTGGTGCCTTCAAACCGGGAAAACAGTGGTGTTTCACACTACTGTGTGGTAGAAATAGGCTTTCGCAGTGCGTCTACAAAACATGAGACCTCCTGTTGGTACAGTGACTATTTAATTGAAATAGTATAAAGTATAAATATAGTATTATATATTTTTTTATTTATTTTCGGTTTAGCATCTAAGATTTCGATTGAGTTATTCTATTCAACCTGCTCTTTAGCTTTTAACAAATACAACTGTTGGTGTCCCAATTTATTTTGTATTAGCCGGATTGAATTCTTATCAGCGAATTACCACAAAGGCATTTGGAGATAATATTTGATGAAGTCACTATGAAGGGACATTTTACCAAACCGTTCCTAACAGCTGTGCACAGTCACTGTCAGCCAAATGAAGTGCATTTATATTATCAAAAAGCACAGAGACCAGAAGAGATTCGTTTATGTACCCAATGGATAGACAATATATAACTCTAGGAGTAGTTTGCATGTGCTGAAAACATTTAGAAATATTTAATGGTACACACTTCTTCTGTATATAGCATTAGTAATGAAGTTAGAACAGCTTAGAACTCTTTGTCTAATAAACAATAAACTTCTTGACAGTTAATTGCCGTTGCTAATTGATAACTAATAGCAGAGAAAAGTATATGTTTTAGCAAGAAACTTATTTTTTAAGTACATTTATGAATATGCATTATGAAACTGCTTTCTTCATCGTTAAAATATATCCATTTTTTAAATTCAAAGAGCCAAACCAAGAATGCCAAATGAACCAATTTAAAAAAATTATAAAACTAAATATGAATAAAAGAGCATTAGAATGATAATACCTAATTTCCATTTAAAATTTTATGTTACGTGTCAAAAACAATCTGAGTTATTTTCTTAAAATTAATTATCAAAGTCATAAAATTAGCGCACTAGAAGTTCATTTTCTTCAGGTATGGTTTATATGAAAAAACTGTCTTAGTACCACAGCTGTAAAATGCGAAACATAAAGCTAACAAATTAAGTAACATGACGAGGCACATATAGCATGACTGTTAAAATGTATCCTTTGTTTGACTGAGGACAGTCTGTTTTTAAATACGTCACAAAAGAAATTAAAATATTGACCAGGAGAAAATACCTTATATTGCAACAATCTTTCCTTCTTAATAGCCTGTTGACGTTGATATCAATGTTTATTTAAATAAAGATCAATTAAATAAATTTTAGATTATTTCCTTTCCTTGTAAATAAATCCTTGTTTTAGCACTATCTAAGTTAGTTAGCAAGACAGAAATCTAAAAGTGTCTTAAATCCTTTTATCAGCAACGCTTGTATCAGTTAATGTTTTATTCTGTTCTTTCATTGTTGATAATATGTTACCAATAACATTATAGTAAAACTGTAGGCAAATTCAATTGATAAATATTATTTATATTAGCCTGATAAGCAATTCTCGTTTTTGAAATCTGGTGTTTTCTATTCAGAAGGTTTGATTCAAACTTCAAACGAGGTTGGAATCCACTAGCAGGTTAAATAATAACTTTTCATGTGCAAAGGGGAGCAGGAAAATACGCTTTGCATTTAGCCAGTATTCGTTATCAGTCTGAAAGTGAAGACGAGTATACCAAGGTAAATTACCGATTCAGAAAAATTTCTTTGAAAATCATTGCATGAAAAGATTTTAGCAATACCTTCTACAGGATTGATGGGTTTATACTTTTTAATTTATTTTTAGTCGAGCCACGAAATATATTTTACTATTTAGCCATGTATTCCTCAGCGGGACTATGTTTTATTCCAGTTATTTAAATATGGAGTTATATAGAGTTATATAAGGTTCAACACTTTCAAAATACTTATATTATTGAACCATTTTCAGAAAAAAAATATTTATTTTGGTTTTATTCGTAACAATGTATATAACTTAAACTACTTATGGTCATAACCGGATGCCTATAAAATTTTTACAATAATCTGGATTGACATTAGTATTCTCATTTTAGTAAGAATGTCTCCATTATGTGAATAACGAGCTAACAAGATCCCTAGAGAGAAGCATTTTCATATCATTATAAGAATAAAATCTTGCTCTTCGACCATGTTTTTAAATATACCTACGAAACAGTAGCGATTGTTCATACTTTTTATTTAAAAAGTGGAGGGGGTTGTGCAGGGATCACTTCAGTGAAATACAAATAGAATATGTGCGATAGATTGTGCAAATCCTGCAATTGTTTTGTCTACATTACGTTTCTATATGGCTGAGGTTGAATCAAAAATGTCAGGACACGTATTTGTGTTAAGGGTGTTAGTCTTTTTTGCAAGTCACAAAGTGCACCGTGAACTTGCCAGTATATTTTGTACTAACAAAAGAGCATTGATCTAAACAATGTTTAGCACCATTTTGAATTTTAAAGAATTGATCAGATTAATAAAGATTATTATTATGCCATATATTGCAATGTAATAATCATATTCTCTTTCTCAGCAAATAATTATAAATATCTGCTAAATATTACACTATACATGAATGTACTTTATTTTAATGGGCGCTAATATACTAAAATTTTCTCCTTAGACCATTGTGTGAATACGATTCCAAAAAAGCAAAAGCCTATGTCCAACAGTGGACTAACATAGACTTACAGCGGGGACGATGATCCAAACTAAACTTCCTTTTTCACCAATGAAAGACCTAATGACATGACTCAACAGGACAGGTATATAGAACATATTCATTCTTGCTTCCCAAGAATTTACATAATTTCTTTTATCAATTAAGTAGTTTAAAACTTACTATTTGATCTATTTATATTATAACATAACTCTTCTCAGTAGCCATCCCATTGAAGTTGCATTCTTTTAAAAGGTTTTATGGTCACGCATACTGATTCGCGTATATTATAGCACCTGTTGATTTGATACAGGAAACAATAGTTTGCAGTTTTAAGACAGTTTGAAACAAGAGGTTAACGGCTTTGAGTAAATCAAAGTAATTGAACATAATAGGCAGTGAGTTTGCCGCAGAGAGGAAATTCGTTTTTATTAGCAGTGCATATCAAATCCATTTATTTACAGATTTTCACGTTATTTGTCTCTTATTCCCGTGTATTCCGTGTATAATCTGGCATAAATAAAATAATTAAGCAAGTACATAGTTAATTAACTTGTTATTTAATTAGATAAATGTATTCACAAACGTAAATATTACAAATTAAATTATTGGTTAATTTTATTAAAAAAAAAAAAAACTTGTTTTAAAGTCGCTTACTTAATTTTACAGACGCTTTTTATAAACAGTTGAGATTGCATTTGAAAAAAACGTCTGGTAATAATGCTCATCATTCGTTTACTGGCAAAGTTATGTAAATTATTTGAATTTTACGTTCAACCTAAAAACGATACAAAAACTGAACTTAATTTTTTGTTTTTAAAACTACTATAGTAATTGTCTCCGTTTCGACACCAGCATCTTGAACCTTCTTCAATCCGTAGCTGATAAATTGAATTTTATGTGTTACATCAGCTAGGTTATCTGTGCATTCCTTTTTCGTACACCGATCAAACGATGTTTCTTTTTGTGTAACACCTATTAGATATCTCTTTGGAATATACTACAGAAAAAAAAAATATCATTAATAAAAAATATAAAAACTAAGTTTCATAGAAGTTGTAAATTTTAATCGACCATTAAGCAATGTATCATAAGAATGATGTCGGAATTATTTTTTTCTATCATCTTCCCACATGGACTAAGATATGCTAGTTGGAGCGAATCTATTACATTTTTTGTGTAAAATAATAAAAAAAATACTTATGCGTTATGTATTTAGTATGAGTTTATTGTCACTCATATAATGAATATATACATTGCCTTTCGTTTAAAAATGAAAAGCAGCTAAAAATAAATACTTAATATTCTAAAACGAATGTGTGCTCATGTATAGAGTACATTTTGTTTAGATAAATAACTAGAAGACAAAATTCTCCCACCGTAGACATTTTACTAGAACGTGTTATAATTGCACGTTCTTTTTTGCATATCATCGCGCTTTGTGTGCTGTGTTAGTATATTTTAAAACTGTATCTTGTATGCTCTTAACGACGTGTTTACTCAGTTAAGTGAAGTCTCTTTTATTCAGCTGGGATGTTTTCTGTGGCATTACAAAAGCTTTTTAATAAGAAATGCCCCTTTGTGGCTTGGTATAGACTCCTCAATGTTTTTGAGGCAAACACAAGTTGCTTACGAATAATATTAACTATTAATTAATAAACTCTATCAATAAACTCTCTATTATTAAAAATAAGAAAGTTTGCCTTTTACGCTTAAGGTATTTGATGAATTTAAATTTAATTTTACAATAACATAGTTGATATCAAAAATAACATCAGAATGATATAAAGTGAATTATTTAAAATACAATAAAAAGTGTATGTAATCGAATATACTGTTTTTAAACGATTGCATTGTATATGCAAAAAAAACCTTTGTGCTTGTAAGAATATTATGTGATTGTGTTGGAAATATTATAAATTAAAGTTTGTCCTTTTTTTTTTTTTTTTCCAAGTAAGGAAGTAACGCATACCCACCGTCTTCGTGGGGCCAAAAGACAGGTTGTCAGACTCACACCGACTAAAACCACCACGTTGTTGTTCCTTCCCTGACGCCTTAAGGGTGGGTCACAGGAACTTAACACACTTTCTACCCAGCCACAACGCTGACCGCCGAGCAGGCCATCTCGGCCTTCATATTGTCTGCCTCCCTCTGGGTGCGTTGCAACTAACGCGCCTTCGTCTCAGCCTCTGTAGTTAGATAACGGGCTCCTCAGTCTGTGCTCGGGAGCAAAAGCCCCGGGGCCAGACGTTCCCCAGACCACGCAAGGACCAAACTCAGCCCCAGTGGCGGTGTTGAGCTCAGCCAACTGGCTCATTTTCAGCCGTAGAAGAATGAGACCAGTGACACCTTGCCAAGCCCTCCTCCGGCCCCCACTGCGTCGGCGGTGCGTACTCAAATCGCGGAGGATATGGAGAAGGCCAACGGAATACCGACACTCCTCTTCCCCACAACTCCACAACTGTTTACCGGGGACAGGAAGGGCAACACACCCTATCTCCTGCAACCCCGTCCCTCGCACCCTCCAAAGCACATCCGAAGCGGGCTTCCATTCAACCCGCTTGACAACCTCCTCCGACCCGGCCTTGCACCACGGGCCTCTTGCTTCCCCACTGGCAGGGAGCAGGGCGCAGGTACTGGGCCACCACTGCAACTCAATGAGAACCTGTTCGGGGATTTTGGTTGTTCAACTCTGACTGTCTCCAAGCAGCCTGAAGTGCGTATGGGCGAGTGCTTTAAAACCAGGTCACAGGTTCAAATCCTGCAGGGACTCAACAAATTTTCTTTGTTGTTTTTCTAGTTAGTTAGGACAATTTGTGATCACCCAATAGTCATAAAATGGAATAGTCCTAATGGAGATGATAGCTAGATTATCTCCAGCCTGTTGATGAGCGATGGTTGTAAAAGATATCATTGTATTAAAGATCTTACAGATTTTGTCAGTCACATTTAGTTTCTAAAAATATTTTCCTTACTTTAGCCACTATTATTTAGTTAGGTTTTATTGTTAATAAAAGATAAAAAGAAAATAATACATGTCACAGCTATGTTGAAAATATGTTATAGTTTATTTATGGGTATCTTATAATTTTTAAGAACTCTGTGTTAAAAAAAAGCAATATACATACCAATGAAAGTCTCTTTTGGAAATAAATTGTTTCAAATTGGATATAAATATATTTACCACTAAGTATATTTCTCGCAGACGTTTAAAATCCTTTTAAAATGGCTTGGAGGAATGGAAACACCAGCGTCGTTCTGTTACCTAAGCAATTCCTAATTTATGTTCTTTGTAGACTCCAGGAAAAATATGATATTTTCAAGGTCAAAGAACAGCAATATTTTGTTTAAAAAATCCGTAATACATTACAGTATAGTTTTACTTCGATATTTTCACTTCCGTCTCTGTAGCCTAACGGTATTGTGTAGACATATATATAATAAAAACAGTTGACAGATTACTATAGCTTTAGGGTACTGGTTTTTCATGAAGGTCTGCGCGCGTGTTGTAACAATTAACTTGACTCGAATATAATAACTATATGTTACTGAGCAAAATAGGATGATATTTTGCTAACACTGAAGAAATATAACTTTCAAAATCACACTTAGTTTTCTTTAATAATTTTCTTTTTAGTTACGATGTGCTAACGGAAATATTTTTTTGTAATTTTGTCAAATCATATTTTTATCATCCGCATGGTTGATTCGTATTATACATTCAGCTCAAAAAAAGTGTAAGAAAATTATTAAAAGTATCATATAGTTATGATATTCAAAGCATATTGACGTAAAAATACGCAAAAATTTTACCAAATCTATTAAAATGGGGTAGGATAGATCTCTCGTTATGTTTCGCATAGATTCTGTTGTAAAAGTATATGTGTGCAACGTGAACCAGAGCTTTCCAAAGTCTATTATAGCGGTGCACTTTCAGAGACGACATTTATGTGTACCTTTTAAATGCAATTCTAACAAAAGCAAGTAGTTTTTGTAAAAAGAAAAAAAGGGAATTGAGGCGAATCTAATTAAAATTTTTTGTTAAAATTTAATAAAAAATTTCCTTAAATGCGGTTTGTAAATTTGTATGGTTTTTTTCCTAATTTAATAATAATCATTGGCCTTTTTGTTTTTCAAAAAAAAACAAGCAAAATTTAAATTACCCCTAAAAAATTTTGTCCTTTTAATTTAATTTTTTTAAAAATTGAAGATTTAAAAAATTCTTCCCAATTGAGAAAATTTTAAATTAGAATTTTGTTATTAAAAGCAACCGTTAATTTTTGATAATCCATAATTGTTGTTGCCCTTTTTGAATTTTTTAAAACTGGCTTGGTATGTTTTAAGACTTAGGTTTCCTTTTCAGTTAAGTGAAGTTTTTTTATTCACTTATTGTTTTCTTTTGGAATTACAAAAAATTTTAAAATAAAAAGGTGGGGTTTTGGAAAAGTTAATTTTTTGAGGAAAACAAGTTGCTTAAGAATATTAATTAATTAATTTAATAAAATTCTATTAAACTCCTTTTTTAAAAATAAAAAAACAAAGGTTTGGCCTTTTATTAGTTTGGTATTTAATGAATTTAAATTTTTTTTACAACAAAATAAATTATATTCAAAAAAATTGAATGTTAAAGTAATTTTTTAAAATAACAAAAAAATTATTAATTTCGAACAATGTTAAAACGTTATTTTTGCAAAAACCCTTTGTGCCTTTGTTAAGAAATTATTGATTTTTTTGGAAATATTAAAAATTTTATTAGGGTTTTCCTTTACCTTTGGGAAATGCCCAAGCTACCCTCTTGTTTGGGGGCAAAAACGGGTTGTCAGAAATTGGAACTTTAAATTAAAAACCACCAAAACCTTTTTTTTTGAGGGCCTTTAAGGGGGGTAAAGAATTTTTTCACTTTTGGCAAAATTTTCAGGTAAAAGGGAAAAAATCTGGGTTTAATGGATCTTGTTTTTGTTGCAACTAAGCCCCTTTTTTGGCTTTTGTAGTTTAAGATAAAATTTAAGTTGTTTTCCCGGGGAAATGGCCAACCCCAACCCCGGGGACCAAACTTTGGCCTCCCCTGGCAACTTAAAACCCACCCGTTGTTCCTTTCGCCTTAAAGGGGGGGTCACGGAACCTTGCCTTTTTCCCTCCCTTCCCAGCCCCCACCACTCGGCGCTGGTGTTGGCCCCCAATCGGGGGTTGAAGGCCCCGGTCCCGGCCTCCTTTTGCAACTCCCCTCTTTTGTTCCGGAAAGGAAAAGGGCCCAACCCCCCGAACCCCTCCCACCCCCAAAGGGCGGTGTTCCAAAAGGGCTTTTCAGCCGCCGAAGCAGCCCTTCCAAAGGCCCCCCTTTCACCCAACGGGCCCCCCTGCGGAGGGGAAGGGCCAAGGTACCAACCCCCCCCAACTCCCAACAAACAGAACCGCGGGGGGAAGGGCCACCCTACCTTTCCTACCAAGTTATCAAGGCGCTTTAAAACCGGGGGTTCAGGTTAAATCCTCCGGCCAACCTTTTCCCGGGTTTCTGTTGGGGGGCGGGGCCGGATCACCCAATGGCAAAAAAGGAAGGTCCCACAGAGGTTTTAGTTATTCAGCCTCTGATGTTATGTTTTCCAAAAGGGTATCATTGTTTTGGTCTTGAGTTTTATCCGGCAGGGACTCCAAAAAAATTTTTCCTTTTTTTTCCTTTTAGTTAAAGGACAATTTAAATAATTAAAAAAAGATTAAAAGAAAATTCCATTCAAGCCAGTATGTTTTGAAAAAAATGTTATTTGTTAAGGATCTTATTTTTTAAAGAACCTTTGTTAAAAAAAAAATATTTCCTTACCAATTAAAGGTCTTTTTTTAATAAAATAAAGTTTTAAAATTTGAATGTTAAAATATTTGTAATTGTTATTTCTCCAATTTAAAAAACCTTTTAAAAAAAAATATGGCTTTAAATGGGAAAGAGCTCTTTTTAAAAAAATTTTTAAAATTTAATGTTTTTTGTGCTAAAATAATATTTTTCCAGGTTTGAAAACCTTTTAAATTTTGGTTTAAAAAACCACTTTCGTTATAAAGGTTTCCTAATTTTTTTCCTTTGAGCCTAAGGGTATTTTTGGTGAATATATTTTTTTAAAAAAACCGTAATTACATTTAGGGTATGGTTTTCCTTCGAATTTCCTTCCGCCGTTTTTGGTTTAACGCTTGTAAAAACATTGCCAATTGGCAAAAGGGTGTTTTTTAATGGCACCCGGGTTTCAAAATTAACTTGTTTTCAATAATTTTCCAATTTTGTTTACAAATGGAACAATTTTTTGTAATTTTTCAAATCCATATTTTTCTTTAATAATTTTTTGGTTCGATTTGGGTATTTTTGTAAAAATGTAAAAATTTTTTGTATTTCCATAATTTGATTTCAAAGCCATTTAGTAAAAATTGGAAAAATTTTTAAAAAATCTTATTAAAAAATTGGGGTGGGGATGATTTTCGTTTGTTTCCGGAAATTCTGTTTGGTAAAAGTATTTTGCAATTGAACCAGAGTTTTAAAGTCTTTTATGGGTGAATTTTTCGGGGAACGACATTTATGTGGCCTTTTTTAAATGGAATTTAACAAAAAACAAAGTAGTTTTGTAAAAAAGGGAAATTTAAATTTCCCTTAAGAGCGGCCAAATAAACTAGAAAATAAAACCATTCAATTCAAGTAAGCCGCGTTTTAATAAAAACCATAATTTCAAAAGTCAACAAGTTTTTTACAATTATGTAGTGCTCTGTGTTGTTTTCTTTACTTTATTTTACCACTTTCTTTATTGTGTTTTCTTAAAGGCATTTCTTTTATTTCCGCATGGGGCCATACTAAACATATTTTTTTGAAACTTATGTTCCTCTTAGTACCGGTCTTTTATGGGTTAAGAAACGTTACCAATTATCTGACCAAAAGCGTCGAATGGTATTTTTGCATTTTTCCCTTCCACTTCTAATTCTTTTACAAAATTATTGTGTCACGTCCCCTGCCTTTCTTTAATCTTATTTTGATTGGTTTATAAATTTTTAAATATAAAACAGTAAAATCACAACCTATTGCAAATTAAATAGGAACACACAACCAACAGAAAAATATATATTATAATTATTTTCTTAAGTTTTAATTCTTTAATTCAAAATTATTTTTTGGGGCATATTCCGTTAAAATAAACCTCTTCCAAATCTCAATAACAATAACCAAATTGGAATTTAAATATCCCAAAAAGAAGAAAATTTACAAGTCCAAAATATTATAAACATTTGAAATGCTTATACAAATAAATAAATTTAAAGAATTCCCACTTTTAATTAAAACTGATCATTACGGTTTTTAAGATATTGCTTAAAAATATTTTAGATTTAAAAGGGCGAAAAATCGCGTGGTGGTTTCGTGCAATAAACGGTTTCCCTGATTATATTTGCAAATTTTGTTTCAAAAATATCTAAATAATGGACTAGTTATAATGTCTTTTGTTAAAAATAACCCATAGTAAAGATTCTTGTTGAATTTTTGTATTATAAATGTAATAAGTTGTCGTTGTTAAGCACAAATTTAAATTTATATTATCACATGGATTAAAAAAAATACCTTTGGGTAAACTTGGGTCGCTATTGGCGCCAACGCCGATATTTTTCTTTGAATTTGTAAATCAGTCTAAAATTTTGTTAGTAAAAATTTTTGGTTGTATACCATTTTTTTGATAAAGAGCAAAAATTTAAATATTAATTAACGCTTCTAATAGATGATTCTCATTGAAAAAAATAATGTTTTATCTTCTTTTTATTTGTAAAACCAAACTCAACCGGGTTAAATCTGTAGGGATGTAACCCTTTAAATAAACCTTGTTATACATCCCCAACCCAAAATAAACTTCCCAACCCTTTCATGAAATTTTTGTAATTTTGTTTAGAGCCCTCGACATCCCTTCCACGTTTTTAAGTTCAACAATTTAAAAGCGAGACAGGTTCGCAAAAAGCTTGGGGCAAATTCGTGAAAGGTGGATTTGAGGGATTCTTCGATCCTTCTTTCAAGGCAGCGTATAACAGTTAGTTTTTGGGGTGAAAATATTAAAAGATAGGAATAAAATAATTTTTTGGTTTGAATAATACCAAAATTTAATACTTTGTTTATTTCTATACAATGGCTCGCAGTAATTAGATGATAAAATATTTGGTTTAGAAAACCTATTTCCCTTTCGGTATTCAAAGGCCTCCGACCCTCTTTAACAAAACCTCTGGTTATATCCTTAAATAGGATAAACATGAAAATTTTGACAATGTTCCGGGAAGTTTTTAACCTTATTCCTTTAAAATCGTTACTGTGGTTTTTGTAACATAACAGAGTAATTTTATCCCCGCTTTCCTTTTCCAAAAATTAACGTTTTAATTTTGGTCCCAATTTTTGATCCTTAAGGTAATTTTTTTTAAATTTCTTAAATTTAAAGAATCTCAAAATTTCAAACCTGTTTAAATTATAAACCGGAACGCTACGAACGTTTCAATTGTTTCCGGCAACAACCCGAAAGTTCACCTGATGGTAAGTGACACGCCCTTCCATAAAAACAGCAAAATTCCCAAAATCTGCTAAAGCCCTAAGACATAGGTGTGTTTCGTTTTAGGCACCATGAGAACCCGGACCCCGAAAAGGAGACCTGCTTTCCAGCTTTGTATTTTTTATTTTATTTTATAATTTAATGGCGATTGATCAATATGAATTATAATTGTTCATCCTTCATGTCATAAATTACAGTGTTCTTTGTTGGGTGTATTTATTGTTGGAAGGTTCAAAATTAATAATTAGATCAAACTGACATAAGTTACAATTTAAATGCCCCCCTGAATATATGACAAACTGTGTTAGAGTTCTTTGGTTTAAAGGACTAAGCTAAGTTTTTTTAAATTTAAACCAAAATAAAGCATTTAAAATTATTTTTACGTATTGGGAAAAATGAGGTAACAAAAGGTATTATCATCATATCAATCCATCTTGTCATGGAATATATCTGTCAAACAAAAAATTGATTTTTAAATATATTACAATGATAATAATTGGAAAAACTTCCTCTCTTTCCTTATATATGTAACCTTTATTCATTAGAAGTCATTCTACATCAAACCCAATTTTCCATACGTGGTTTAATAAAACCATTAACGCATTTGTTGATCTTCATAAATAATTACAATAATTTTATTCAAAATAATTATTTTACTAAAATTTCATCACTAAAACAATAACTTAGGTGGTAACTGACACCCATCCAATCCGGCAAATTACCGGGAAACCAAATTGGTTGCCTTGCCAAGGAGGTAAACCCCGTTTTACTCAGCAAAACGTTGGCTACGGCGCCAAATTCAAAACCGAAACAAAGGGAGTTTTCACTTACTGATTTGCGGTGAAATTGGCACCGCGGTGGTACCACCAGACGGCCTCCTTAAAACGAGACCCACCTTTCAAGGGCCAGCCCCTAAATCTTTAATATTTTTTCAGTGTTCAATAATTGCCTAAAACCCAAAGCCCTTAAAATTTTATCAAAAAATCTTTTTACACTTTAAAACAAATTTTTACATAGCAAACCAAAAGTATGGTTTAATCCATACCTTTATTTCTAGCGGAAAAAGCATTGGCGGCCTCAAATCCTTCGACAAACATCGAGTTTCCAAGTTTTAAAGGAAAAGGGAAGTGTTTAACAATTTCCGGTTTTAAATCTTAATCGATGGGATGGGAAGTGAATTTCCTTGGGTAATTGGTTTGGGCGGCTCAAAACTTACGTTGAAAGATTTTATTTTTTCCTTTTAATAATCACCTATTTACGTCTTATATGGGTACTTTAGCAAAAATAATATTTCTTTATTAAATAAACTCTATGCAATAAAATGTCCATTTTTGATATGATTTAAGAATTTCGACAATGACAATTTCCTCCCCTAATCCCAACCATGTGTCTTTGCCGGGATTTTTCTAAATTTACTACATTCTGTCGAAATCTTAAAATGGATTAGACCTTGAATTACGGCCAAACAAGACATATGAACACCTTACCATTTTTAACAATTATTTATTCACTTTTTCAGGTTGGTTTTAAAAATACACCCACGGACATTCCTCCTATTCCCGGGTCCGGGGAACAGCTAATAAATAAGAAAACTAATGTTCATAAATCAAATGTCATAATTCAGATTTATTTTACAAAAATTACCCCATAAATATCAATGAACTTTATATAAATTTAAATTTATTTTTTAATAATTATGAATGACAAAAATAGAATGATAAAGTTTAACCCGTCCTTCTCACAATTATCGTCCCTATTTTCAAATTCTGCCATTTCTTTCAAAGTTCTTTGTCTTGTGTTTTCAAACCCTTTTTTCTTTTTATTTTTCGAAACAACTTAATTATCCCTTCAATCCGGGTTCAAACCTGGCCGCCCAAAACTGCCTTTTTAAAAAGTCATGAAAGATATTAAAAAAGGCTTGGAGGAATTGAAATTATCTTCTTTTTTAATGATTTCTCAAAATTTTTTACTACCGTCAATCACGACACCCTTTCCTATCCTCCCGATCATTTTATGGTTTTCGGATGAAGGGTACCATTGAAAGGAAGAGAACCATTCCATGGTTTGTCTTTGTTTCTTCCAGGTGCGGACACGAAAGGTTTCGATGGCTCATCATTCCCAACTATAAAAGGGCGTTTAAGGTGGCATTATCTCCCCTCTTTTTTTCCGTTTTTATTGATCTTTTATTTACTAAGGACATTCAGTGGCGGATCATCCTACACGCTGATGATCTGCGGCCTGTACGCCCAAGCCGATGCTGGTTTTCCAAGTAATTTAAATAAACCAAGGTTTTAATGGCTGCCAAAAAGTTAATCTGATCTTTGGATTCAGTTAATCCATCTAAATGTCAGGCAATAAGGACTAGGTAGATCCCAAGAACGTTAGCTTACATAAATTTGGCCTATACAGAAGGTTTTTTTTGAAGTTATCCAGTGCCGATCAACCAAAATAAAATTCTTGGTTTAAACATTATTAACACCAACTTGAAAGGAACACAAATTTGCCTTGGGTCAGAAGGTTAGTGGTGAATGCGGTAATCTGTATCGATTAAAACTTTTTGGCCCTCAACAAAGGAAATTTTGTGCAACTTTTGGTTTTTCCCCCTTAATGACTATTGGGAGTTTGTTACCTTTAATGCAGATCAACCGGTACTTTGAATGATTTAACCATCCATTTTACTGTATTTGGTCAGAAGTGTTAATAAATAAATAAATAAAATAATTCGGTATTTAAAAGCGTCATATTAATCTAAAATTAGTTTCCTTTCAAAAGGGTTTTCAATTTAAAACTTACAAAGGGTTTAAACTTGCAGCAAATTGCAAACTAATACTATTTAACGAAAAAAAGAAACAAGATTGATATTTAGCGTTGCGGTTGGTTTTAAACCTAAACGAAGTTTCTTTTGTTCAATTAATTTGAAAAGAACATTGGCGGTCTTCAATGTTTTTAAATGAATCAGTTTATATCGGTGTACTTTGTAATAAAATTTAATCTTGTTTCTCAAAAACCCAAAAAAAAATTATTCTATTTTCTACAATTTGGGCTTTTCCAACCAAATCATTTTCAGGAAAATGCTCAACGAAGATGAACAGGAAAGGGTGGCGAAAAATCGTGGTTTCATAAGGACTTGGTAAAAAACAGGGGACCAAAAACTACGCTGTATCGAAAAAATTCAATTTGGGGGAGGATTGGAAAGGAATAAATGATGCCGTTGCCAAAATTCATGTGGAGGTTAAAAAATAAGCTGAATATTTTCATATTTTTGATCTTAAATGAAATACAAATAGTCATTATAAAATGCCTAATTTTTTTTTATATCCTCATTTCTTTTCGAAGTTTGTCATTACAATGGATTCATTTCCTTTTATTTCTTGGCACATATTATTGAATTCATACAATTTCCCTTATGATTAGTATTTGCGTTGGCAAATAATTAAAATATTTAATTTCCTGGGTAAATAATTGGCTGAATTGTTCCATTAAGGTGTCAAAAGTATCGGGTTTATATATATAACGAGCAATTAATTAGAAGAAAACGAAATCAGGATCTTGGAAATATATATATAAAAACCCTAAATTCCAAGGGTTTTTTTTCTGTTCCCACCCCTCACTTTCATATTTATTAGTAAGAAAACGACCTTGCTAAAATTAACAAACTATTTCCATCTATTATCCATTTTTTTTAAACAATTTTCAACGAAACTTTATTGCCGTTTTAAAATTTTTCTTAAAAAATATTTCTGTGCCGTTATTTTTGTTTTGTTTAAACCAACCATTTTAAATCTGGAGTTATATTTTAGAAAGAAGTTATTTTAAAAAACTTTTAAAAGTTTAAAAGTTAATTACTGAACTTAAAAATAACAATTAATTTTATCAGGTATTTTTTGGTATTTTAGATGGTCTAAAACGTGGACAATTTCGGTAATTTTTTAAAACGTTTAAGTTCTGTGGACGCCATCCAAAAAGTATTATTATTAGCAAAACTGGTTTGCGTCAAATGTAGCCTCCTGGGAAGGGTAATTCCTCCGCTTTTTTTTTCAAAAATTACCAAACCATTTTTTTATCTTTGTAATAAGTATATAAAAAAATTTGTAAGTAAAATTTGGTTAATAAATTAAATACGTTTTGATTTTATTTGTTTTGATTGAAATTAAATTTAATTTAAACGAAAAATTAAACTTACTTTTAAGGGGAAAAAAATTTAAACTTATTCAAGGCAAACCAATTTGTTTTTCTATCAATGTTAAAATACAATTTTGTCCCTTCATTTTTGACACCAAACCGCACCCTATACACCTTTAATTTTTTGTATTTTTATGAGACCTCCCTTGAGATCAGGGAGTAATAAAAGAATTTTGGGGACTTTTACCAACAAAAGGTATTTTTTTTTGGATTAGAAACAGTATTCATAAAAAATATACTTGGAACAAAGGGTTCTTCTCTTAAACCAATAGTGTTAAGACGTAATAAAAAATTATCAATAAAAAATTTGCTAAATCGGGACGCCTTCTGTCCCGATTTATCATTAAATTATTATATTTATATTATAATTATATTCTACCTTTTTATTTTTAAGCAGGAGAATAATGTTTTACCATTAGACTGCATTATTTTTTTAAAATAAGTGTTTTTATTTTTTACCAAAACTAAAACATATTTAAAAAAAGTAACAACATAAATTTGCAACCTTTCGTTTATTAGCCTGGCTGCGTTTCTTTTAAGGACCGTATATTATCGGGATACTTAACGTCCACAAAATTTATTATTGGGATGATATTTTTAAGAAATTGTTTTAAAAGAAAATATCCTTTACCAATATACAAAAGTTAAGTTCCTACCATGTTATATGTTTTGTGTGGATTCCAACTAAAAATATTGTCATAATCCAGATTTGCATTATTTTGTTTTTCAACCAAATTTTTTTTATCAATTCAGTTAAATGCAACGGGTTCCTAAAATTGTATCTCAATACTTTTTAAAAATACTGATAATTTTCCCGTTAAAAATCTTTGTTTAAAATTTTTAATTAAAATTTATCGCCATCAAAGGTGTTTTTCCGTGAAAAGTTTATTTTTCTGCGGTTTTTTTCCCCTTGATCATTCAAAGAAACTAAATAGGTTAAACCGGTTTCCAATAAAATTATTATAAATATTAGCTTTCTGTTAACACACACAATGATTTTTTATCGGCAAATTTTGTTTGTAATGTTTAATCAAATTTTAAAGGTAACAAAATTAAAACCGGATAAAAATCCTAAGTCTAAAATTGTATTGATACCATTGTTATCATTTACTATCGAGCATTACTGGCATACGATATTTTATCCGGGTTTTATTTCAAGTCTTGCCAGTTAATTAGCTAATGCAAGTATCTATTGAAAAGCGGATGTCACGGACAATCTAGTCCATTCATACATATTCAATTGGTTGAAACTAGCCTCGGTAATCTTTGAGAAAAGATGACATTCGGTGATATTTAAGAAAAGAAATACTTTAACAGACTGCAAAACAGTTATATTCAAATTTGCTACGACGTTTTTTTTATAATTAATTTAAAAAACCAGTAATTACAACAATGATGGACCATTAATCCAAAACGTTTTCCATTTAAAACATATTTTTTTATATAGCTTTGGAAAGTAAAATAAAGAATCATCATGATAATTATTATACTTATATACATGTATGGTTACAAAATATAAAACTTTTTAAACTAATTCACAAAACTGCTTCAATATAAAAACATTATTTAAACCGGAAATTAAAGAAATATTGATAATCTCTCAAGCCTGCTGGAAATTTTAGAATATTAATTCAATTGGGTTTCCACTGAATCTGGCGCTCTGTAATAACTGTTTTAGTTTTATAATTCCATTCTCGTTTGGCAATCTTGTGATTATAAGAATACGATAATTGTTCTGAAGGTATTTAAATGCAGATAAAAGTAATTTTCAAGCAATTGAGTCCTTTAAAAATAATTTTTAAAAAAATGTTGTTTTGTGCAAGTTAAAGAAGAGTTTTAAAAAGACCACGTTTAAACAAAACAGTATTAATCCGTGTAACCCTTTTAGGTCAGCCATCTTAAATATCTTGAAACTTTTACTTTCCTCCACATAAAACCAGTAGGCATTATAAGTATGCAATATCGGGTAAGTGTCACGCATAAAACTCTGCCATGAAACAAAATTTACTTAGTGTAAATGAATTACAATTCAATTTCAAATAATTTTCACCAGTAATTTAAAAGACACAATCCATTTTTTATATTTCAATTAATATTTTGGAGTCGTTCATGTCACGGCCAACAGATTTTTTTCATAAAGATGTACATATTTCTACGATTTTACATATTTCTGAGTATTATGTATTTTTTTTTCACAGTTATTTTACAATATAGATTTTAATGTTTTTATATTATATATATTCTTCAATATTTCAATTTGACATTGTTATTTCTCTTATGTGTTATGCTATAATGCATTTAAAAGCATCAAACTTGTTATTACAGATTTTATCTCATTTTAAAAATAAAGTCAATAATAGCACTATTAGTGCAAAGCCACTACTTAGCAAATTACATTACTTTGTTAATATTCATTCCAATTTTAAATTGCCTAAATCTCAATGCCACATGCTGTTTTTCATTTAAAATAAATTTCTTGCCTTAAAATCATTAGAAAAATAATTCTTAAAGTAAAATTTTGAGTGATTTTATTATAAACTAGCAGTCCGTCCAAGACACTTTTATTTTTGATTTTCCTGGGTTACCCCAGCCTTTGTTACTCAAGACGCATGTACCTTTCATAAGGTAAAACAATTTTAATCATTCGGTGTAGTACTTTCTGAATTTATTCATTATAAACATAGACACAAAAATACAAATATATCCTCTTTATAATATATCATAGATAGAAAACAAACTAAAAAAAACCACATTATCAGACATTCAATTCAACAAAGGTGGTACGTAACATGTAGCATGGACAGAACAATCACAAGGTTTTCTTCAACATCCCATTGTGTATTGTTTCAATTTGTGTTTGGAAAATCGATTTATACAAAAAAGAGGCCATCGCGCTTTGCAGTGAAAAGAAAATTTAGCCAATTTTTCGTCGGCTTCTTTGGGATGCCGAATAGAATCTATTCGCTTTTAAATGCGCTTTTTCATTTTTATTACTTTACTGTTTATTTCGAATTTTCACTGCAACTTTTCATTCAATTCTTGAATGGAAAAAGCACAAATAAATTTAAAAATATTTTTGTTAACATTTGTTTTTAGTTAAACAGCAACCTTTTTAAAACTGGAAGGTTGTGGGGGTTGAACCTTGAAGACTCAACAGCTTTTTTGTTGTTTCCAATTGGTCAGGGCGCGGATGATTTATTGTGTTCCGGGAAAAACGGCATCTAGGCCAACGTGTTTTAAGGAAAAGGATCCTGGGTTAAGGCAACGCGTTGGTGATACCCCGGGGACATTTTATAATTGGCTACACCTTCAGGGGTGGCCCATCTGCTCGTCTGTCTGCCTATATAAAAAAAATTAAAGATAATCAAATAAAAATTTGTAAATCCGTTCTACAAAATGTTTTTAATCGTTGTTTCACTAACAAATGTTATTCTACTCGTAAGGTAGGGATTGGAGGGATGCAAGGATATATTAAAAAAATCTTGACACATTTTTTTCACGCACTGATTTTACAGGTTGTTACATTGGACAAAAATTTGTTTTATAAATAAATATAGAATACAAAACACGGATAATGCCGGAAATTTTATTGTCTAATGTCTTAAAGTAATTGTCTGACATTTTTATGCCCGAATTTTCGTAAAAGACTTTTTGTATCAATTTACTGCAGACATTTTTATTTTCAAATTTAACAGGGCGAAAATAGCTTCCAAGTTTTAATTAAATTATATTTGCATTTTTCACGTGGCGTTAAGTTTAGCAACATTGAAATGTAATAATTTACATAAATTTAATATTTTTCTTATAGCAATCATAATTAAAGTAAATGTCAACCGTAAATAAATTAAAATTATTTATTGTTTTTTGCATGTAATAAATATGTTATCGATTAAAATTCTCAAGCTCTTCATTCCCTTTTGCTGAAATTTCGAAGATTTCAAAACTAGTTATTATAATTCAGGCGAAATTGTTTCTTAAACAGTTTATTGTATCAATATAAAATTTTTATCTTTAATAAAATTACTACATTAAAATCAAATTTAATCAAATTACTAATATTTTGATAAGTTTATTTGTATTTCCAATTTAAAGATTAATTAAAAATTGGTTAAAAATTCCAACTTTTTGTAACCAATTTTTAAGTCCAATTTTAGACTGTTTTATTACGATATTGAATTTTCGGAAAAGGAGTTATGTAGGGAGTATGCATGTTCAAGAATAATCCCAAAACGTCATTTGCCATTCCCAACCCGTCGAAAGGATCCTTAAGTCGGTTAATAAAAGAACAAAAGCAGCTCCAAAAGATTTTGAGGAAAACCAAGGGTTTCATTTTTGTTTATTAATAAGTTAAAGTTAGTAAAACAACGAAACAACAAAAAATATCTTTTGAATTAATTTCAGATAAAAAAATCACATACATCGATTGCTCAATTAAATATGACTTGACCTGGCGGTAGGGGTCAGCACATTCAGAAAGAACGGTGGCCCGGGGCCAAAAGGTTCCAAGAGGGGTCGCATTCGAGGAGACGGGGTTAGTCGAGCTGGTCGCTTACTGGTTATGAATGAAAAAAATTAAATGTTTAAGACCAAATATGTATCCCTTTTTTTATTACTCTTTTATTGATTTTTTAACTTAATATGTATGTTTGCATCATTAATTTTAAAAATCTAAAATCGGACCCTGACAATGTTAAGTAAACTTCGTTGAACTGGAAATTCTAGCTAACCTTGACATAAAACCCGACACCCGACCAAAACTCTATAAATATTTTCCAAACGCTGGGTTATTTTATGATATTATATCAACTGGAGGATAAAAAATGTATACAATTTCAAATTAATCAATAAACTTTTCCCACATTTTACATTTGGCAAAATTTTTCTCCTTGTTTAATTTGAAGTAATTTAAGAGCACCTCCGTTTGTCTTACCGGTCATCCACCAACCTGAAAATTAATTAAGTCTTTCTCCTAAGCGGAAGTCCAAACAAATTAAATAACCTATAAAGAGCTTAAGTTTGTCATCTATTCGTACTTATTAAACTGTGTAGGTCCTTTAATTGGATCATGATTTATTAATAAAAAGTAATTAAATATTTCCATTTTTTTCCTGAAAAATAACTTAATTCTTGTTGGCGTTATTGTTGGGAAAATTAATTTTTGACCTATTACGTGGTTTAATTAAGTATTAAAATAATAAGTAACTCTTAATTGACCCAAAAAAGTTTTTTTTATATATTTTAAATTCAAAACTGAAACATGAAACATCAAGTATTTGGTAAAAAAAGTTAACCCTTATGCCTATGTAAAATTCCAGTGGGTTATAATTTTCTTAAAAAATAAATGTATATTTTTTTTTTTTCATTCTTTCTAATCTTTGGTTAATGTTTTTAAATTGTGATTTATTTAAGGTTTGTTGATTGTAAAAATTAAAATTAACATTATGAAAAAATAATAATCCAAGTTGGTTCATTACGGCGACCGATCTCTCGTATCAGCCAAACCGCCCGGAAGTATTATAAGGCCAAGTGTACCGAAACAAGGCCGCACCCCAGTTCCTTTATCCTCAAAAAGCCCGATCAGAGGATTCCGCGACTGGAGAAGAAAATAAAAATCAGGAACGTTTTCTTCTTTTAAAAGACAAAAAAATGTAAGATGTATGAGTTACCTTAATAAGTAAATGCTTCTCCTTTTACGGAACATGTAAAAAAGTAATTTAGGTCAATTAGTGCCTTTTGGTCAATTCCAATTTCCCGCTCAGCCCGGGCAATTATTGGAATCTTTTAGTGGACGCCGTCTTTAAAAGGCCTACGTCCAGCAGTGGGTGTTGAAGGCTATTTTTGAAAATGATAATGATGATAAACCCATGGGTTAATGTAACATAGTACTTAACCTCTTCCTTTTTTATTTTCCCAAATTTTGGTCAACATTGACTTGCTTTAAAGGGAAAAAACTGGAAAAATGTTGAATCGTATCTAACTTGGAACCCGATTAAGGTTTCTAACTTAAATTAAGATGGATCGTTTTAAGAAAGGTAAAAGTGAAAAAATTATTGGCGTTGGACCTTATTCCTAACTTTCAGGGTGCCTAACTCAAGAAAAATGCAATTTTATTTCAATTTGCTATCTAGCATTGCATTTTGTTTTGCCGACAGTAAAAATTAAAAGCCGCTTTACTTATGATAACAAACTAAAGTGCATTGACTATTGTTTTATTTTTAATTAAATAAGATGTGTACTTGTATATATAAACCATTATCCAAAAAGAACTGTCAGGCTTCCCTGAATAAAGGGTATTTTTGACTTTTGGATTTGAGACTTTGTGTTTTGATATAAACTAACAAAATTAATGGACCGAGAAGTAATCTTAAAAACTGTTTAAAAAGTTTTTTTGATCAAGATTTAAAATTAATTATATAAAATAGTCCAGCGATGTAATAAATTGAACCTAAAACCATAACTTTCTGTATTCTAAATCATTGTTAACACACCCGCCATAGAATCGGGAATTTCGATAGTGCCCTCTTTGTTTATCCCGAGGTTGTTCAAACTAATCTCTGGAGGTTTTAAAGTACTAAGCCAGGTCCCCTTTACGAATTACTGTTTCCCTTTTCGCTTTAAGCATTTTACTGTTTATGTTTAAACCGGACAGATGCACCACGAAGATAAGGTCATAATAGTAAATTTTAATTCATCATCATCAGCCTTTTGGAAGTCCTGCTGGACATGGGCCTCCCTAAATACAACCCTATCCATTAGGGGTTTGGGACCGAACCCCACCACCTTTGGGGTCCAATGCGGGTTGGTGGGTGGACGACCCAAACCATGCCCATCCGACCTGGATCATCTTCCCTTTCAGAAATTGGGTGATCGGCCCCCGTCCTAACCAAAAACTTTAATGAAAATTTTGATGCGTCCCTGAGGATTCGAACCCCGGCCTGGTTTCAAAGCACACCCTTACCACCAGGCTCAGGCGGTTGTTTTAATTTGTATGTTTGTAAGAAAAACTCTAAAACAAGTGTTTTAATTCAAAAAATCGTCCACTAATGGGTAACATAGGCTCTTTTCCCAAGGGAAAATTCATTTAAAAAATCTAAAAAGTAAACGGAAAGCCATGGCTGGAGTGCTAGAAAGAATATAACTAATTGGAATATCATTTAGATTATTTTGATATATTATACTAATTAAAAACATTTGACTGGTTTTACGACTTTAATTTTATTTAAAGTCATAATTATTTTAATTTAACAAATTATCACGATCAAATCCCAAGTCTTTTAAAATTGAATTATATCATTATTACTTTACATATCCAGCATTATTTTTTCTTCAACAAGCTGGCGTACCGATATTAGATCAGGTATTGTTTCAAGTGTTGTCAACAATCACCTTAATGCAAGTAGAAATTCTGAAAAGCAAAATATCATGGACTAGGAATTATTCAATTGGTTGAAACTAGTATTGGTGATCTTTGAGAAAACATGACAATTTGGTGATATTTAAGAAAATTAATTTTTAATATCACGACCTGCAAAACAGTTATATTCAAATTTGTCCGATTATTTTTTTATAATTTATAACCATTAATGGACATTAATCAAGAAACTTATTACGTTTTTATAAAATTATTTTATATAAGTTGTAACGGTGAAATAGGATCATAATGATAAATATATACACATGTATATAATTTCAAAAATATAACTTTAAACTAATTAAAACTGCTTTAATATTAAGCATCATAACGGAACAACATCTAACAGAATAAATATGATAATATCCTGAAGCTACTGCATGGAGCAATTCTAGAAATTAACTCAATTAGAATTTTCTACAGCTAGCGAAAGCGTTTTGTTTATAATTCCATTCTCCGTTTGGCAAACTTTAGGTTAAAAGAATATACGATTGTTCTCAAGATATTTTTAATTTTATATCAAAACTCAAATCATATCAAAAAAGTATTCAAAGGAAAAGTTTTAAACGGGTTATGTATAAAAAATAGTATTAACCAACCCTCTCAGGTCAGGATTTATATCGTAAAACTTTTACTTTCCTCTACATAAAAACCAGTAAGGCATTATAATATGCAAGTATCGGGTAAGCGTCCGCAAAACGTTGCGAACTCTATTTCATTCGAAATATTATTAAGAATGACAAATGAACTTGTTTTGAGATTGAAATAAAAGATTTCATCTCAATCTAAAACATTTTCTAGTAAGTTTAATGACGTATTTTTTATTTAATGGCAATTACTTTTTTTTGAGTCCTTACGTCTTGGCAAACAGATTTTTCATAAAGATGTGGTAGTATTTACGACGCATAAGACTTTTTTCATTGACGATTATGTACAATTATTTGTTATTTTATTGATAAGGATTTCAATTAATTACTTGGTGTTAATGCAAAAGAAATTTTCGACCTTTGTCTTATTTTAAAACAGAATCGATAATAACAAAACTACTTTACCAATGAGTTTATCGATATAAGTTGCTTTTGTTATCAGAATAAATGTATTCATGGTCACATATTCAGGTCATTAAAATTAACGAAAAATCTGGTAAGGAAAAATTTGTGTGAATTTATTTTTAACGTCCACGATGTGCCCTGTTTTTTTTATTTACCTGAGTAAAGTAATCTAATGTTACTCAAGGTGAATGTAGTTTTTAATTTAAATATAGATTGCAGTTCTTATTATATTCATTACAAACATAGACTCAAAATGCAAATATATCCTTCATAATATCCATAACATGAATAACGACTAAAAAGGGCCGAGCTTTTATTCCTCGATATTCAATCTAACGCCCGTGGTACGTAGCATGTAGCATGGACAGAACAATCACAGGATTTCTGGTACATCCTATTGTGTATTGTTTCAATCTGTGTTTGGAAGAATCGATTTATACAAATAGAGGCATCGCGCTTTTGCAATGAAAAGAAAATCTAGCAGTAATTTTTCGTCGGACAATCTGATGCCGAATAGAATTACGTATTCACTTTTAAAGAGTTTTTTCGTTATTTTTGGTAAATTCTTCGTTAACTGCCGACTTGAAATGAAAAAGACACAATTATGTTCAAATTATTTTGGAAGCATTTGTTATTAGTCAAGCAGCCTAGTGGACGGAGCTGTTTTGAAACTGAAGGTCTTGGTTTCAAATTTCATCGTTTTTCCTAAATTGGTTAGGGCTATGCGAAAATTTTATTGTGTTCCGTTTAAAGGGCACCGTAGCAAGCGTATCTACTAAGGGTAAACGAAACGTCTAACGTCCTAAGTCTCACGGTGGAGCGCGTTGGTGATATTCTGGTATTGACGATGTTCATGGGTGGCTATTTCAGGTCGGCCTATCTGCTCGTCTGTTTGGCAACAAGACTAAAAGACACATTGTAAAAGCAAAATTAGTAAATCCGCTCTAAAAATGTTTGTAGTCGTTGTTACACTAACAAATGTTATTTCACTTTAGCTAGGTGTTGAGAAGGGTAAACAAGGATATATTAAAAAATCTTGACACATTTTGTTCACGCACAAATTTCGCAATGTATATTTGAAAAAAATTGTTTTATAAATAAAATATAAAATACGAAACAGAGGAAAATGCCGTGAAAATTTTGTCTTGAAGGACGTTTAAAATATTATGTTAACGCCCAAGTATAACGTGATTGTGTTGAATTTTATGCCCAAATTTTTGTTAAACATTTGTGTGAAATTTCACGGGAAATTTCATTTACTGCAGACAATTTATTTTCAAATCAACAGGCGAAAATTGCTATAAGAGTTTTAATTGTTTTCATATTTGCATTTTGAAATGAGTCAAGTTTAGCAAATGGAAATGTAATAATTTATATAAATTTAGTATTTGTCTTATTAGTAATCACATTTAACGTAAATGACAGCTGTAAATATATTAAAATTACAATTATTTTTGATAATAAAAATTATGATTTCGTTAAAAGTAGCCCCTAACTGTTATTAATTTTGAAGAAGTTTCAAAGATTATAAAACTATTTTTTATTTAATAGATTATAATCAACCGCAATTGTTTTATATTCTATTTGTTGTTATAATATAAAATTTTCACTTATAAATGAAATCAAACTTAATCAAATAACTATATTTGAGAAGTTTATGTTGAATTCCAATTATATTTTAAAAAGAACTGCGTAGTACTATTGCTATAACGAATACTAAAAAAAAACAACAATAATAATCTTTTGACTTTTCAACTGTTGTCAATCTATGTCAGTGGCCCAACATTTTGTCTGAGATACTTTTATTTATGCAGGATACTATTTTTGTTTTAACAAGCATCATACAAACTTATTTATTTGCTTTTGGCCGCAAAGTTAACGTAATTTCTACTGGTACCAATATTATAAAGCTATTTTGTTATTAATCTTAGAATATTTTCAAACCAATTTTTGATTGTTTTAATTATAATAGAGTTACAGTTTTAGAGACTGTTGCAAGGAGTTATGTAGAAGGACATTTGCATGTCTAAGAATAATGCCCAAAACATTGTTTGCATATCCTACCCGTCAAGGATTCTTAAGCCGGTTAATAACAGCGTTAAAGCTGCTCTAAGTGGATGTTGTGACAACAATAAATTTTTATTTTGTTTAGTACAAATTTCATTTTATTAATGAAGTTTGTAGAACAACAAAGCAACTTAAGTATCATTTGAACTGATTTGAGATCAAAAAATGCACATAATTTTGTAAGTTATAAACAATGACTGCTAATATTTTCTCTTTTGATGAATCAAGTTTTATGCTGCTGTCAATTAAATGTATATTTTTTATGTATAATACGTTTCGTCATATACATGATATATAAAGAAAAATCTGTACCATGCACATCATAGTATAAAACAAAATCACCTTCTCTGTCCCTATATATGCTTAAATCTTTCAAACTACGCAACTGATTTCGGTGCGGTTTATTTAACAGATAGAGATAAAAGACGAATGTTTATATGTACAACACATGCTTTATATTGTAAATATATTTTCTATCAGCGGGTCATGCTACAACAATAACTAATTTTAATTAAAAAAACTTTAAATCCTTTATATAGACCAAAATGTAATTAATGATCACAATTCAACCTTTTCTGACCGACTTTCCAAAAAAGGAGGTACTCAACTCGGAGCGTATGTTTTTTTTTTCTTTTTTATAAATATTACCTCGTTGCTTCGCGTCTAGTTGTCCGATTTTGTCCTTTATTTTTTTAAATGATAGATTGTAGCTATCATTTGGTCCCTTTTTTAAAATAGTTTTGTTATAATTACTTTAACAGGTATTTCAAAAATTAAGAAAATTACGGCGTCACTAATCATATCCTCGTGCAATGACAAACGCTGGCTCAACCAAAAGAGATAAACTTATATTATACTACTTAGTTTGGCCTACAATTAGGTCCGCAAAAGCATACATCTATGTTTTATGAATAACCCACGATCGGCGTGTCAATGTTAACATTTTTTAAAACTGCAATTAGGCATATTCAAAAATCATTTAAATTAATATGTTGTAAGTATACATAAAAGTTATTACGTTTAAAAAGATATTATTTTTGCATACGTGTCACATATGAAGTTTTGATTGAAATCTTGAAAGATATAAGGGATTTAAAATGCAGTGGCAGAAATTGCGGAGTAGTTACTTGCATGGGGCACGTTGTCACAAACAGTTTGAAGTCAGTCATGTTTTTTTGTTAGAATTTAACTTGTTTTGATATATTTTTTAATTTGGAAGTTATTTTTAACGAAATGGAAGACATGATTCTTTATAGCGTAGTATTGTAAAAATCTAAATATTCTTGAGCTCTCGTAAATACATTTTATATATAATTTAAAGTATATATTTTTATTGAATAAGAAAGTATAAGCATAATTCTGTTTAACTGAAAAAAATATCTAGCTAGCATAAAACCACGACCACTAGACCTAAAGTCTATAAGTCTACATAGAATAGTACAATGACATTAATGAAGTCTTCTATATGAATAATTTAACTTCTTACATTTTACATTTGACAAAGTCTGTCTCTTTGTTTAATTCTAAGACAGTAATTTAGACAGCACCTCTCGTTGTTCGTACCTGGCGGTCATCCACTAATCTTCTGAAAATTAATTAATTCTAAAGCTCCTAAGCGGGCACAACACAAATTACTTTACCTATAACGAGCTTAGGTTGTCATTCATTCGTACTTATTAAAACTGTGTAGGTCCTTTATTTACATCATGATTAATTATTATAAATTAATGATGTTAATATTTCCTATCTACAAACGGCTACTAAAAAAGCATTTAGTTCTTATTGGAGATTATTGTAAAAAGAATATGACCTATTACTACCTAAGTTTAATTAAATATTAAAATAATAAGTGAATTCAAATGGAACACAGTGAAAACTTTGGGTTTTTTATATTTTTTAAGATTACCACACTGAAACATGTAACATCAAGTATCAGTAAAATAAGTTAACACCTATGCCTATGTGAATTCCAGTGGGTTCCAATTTTTTCAGAGTAAATGTATATTTTTATTATTTTTAATCTCTGTTGATTGATTTCGAGTGGGCGATTTAAACTGTGTTTTTTTATTTTTGAGATTGTAAGCATTATGATTGTAAATAGCTTTAAAAGTCTAACATAGTGACAATAATAATCCATCAAATCGATTACGACTACGGTGACCGATCTTTATTAGATATAAGCCAACTGCCCAAGAAATATGATAGTGCACAAGTGTACACGCAAACACAGACACACTCCTAATTCCTTTATACTCTCAAAGTCCGATCGGACGGATAACCGACACGACAGGAAAGAGACCCGAATCGGAGGAACGATGCTTTCTATTAAAACAGACAAAAAATGTAAGAATGTGTATAGTTACTAAATTAGTAAATATGTAAAGTGGGAAGTTTTAGTGCATGCTCATGTAAAGTGAGAAAAGTTTAAGTGTAATTTGTAGTAGTGGTTATTAGTCAATTGCCAATTCGCCTGCTCAGCTTGGCAATTATAGTCAACTCTTTTCAATTGATGCCGTCTTGGCGTTCGTTACCAAAGGCCTACGTCCAGTAGTGGACTACTGTAGGCTGTTTATGATGATGATGATGATAATACATTTACATTTAACATATTACCTTAACACTTTTTTATTTGAAAGTGAGACTGTTCCAAGAATAAAAGTTAATGCTACTTTTATTCTTAAAGCAAAAATAAAGCTACAAAAACGTTATTAGTTACAGAAATAGTATCTAATTTGAACCTGATTTAATCTTAATCTAACTTAAACTAAGATGGATCGTTTTAAGAAGAAGTGAAAAGGTAATTATGGCGTTGGACCAATTATCCTAGACTTCAGGGTTCTAGACTCAAGACGCAAAATGCATTTTATTTCAATTTGCAAGATAACATAGCAATTTGTTTTGCCTAAGAGCAAAAATTATAATATTAAAACAAAACTAAAGACATAAACCATTTTATGTATTTATATTATAATTTGATATGAGACATTTCAAATGCGGGGCAGAAATCGCGAGGTAGTTTCACTTTGTTGACCTCTTGACTGGCGTAAAATAGTTCTGTACTGTTTTAATTGGTTTGTTAATAGTCAAATCTTTGTTTTTTTGTCAATTAAAACAAAGATGAGCGAAGTTCACAATGGGTAAGTGTTATTGTTATTATATTTAAGAATGCATCAAAACGTAACAATTCGTTCACGCCCTGACACTTGAAAGATTACTTCCGTTTGGCCAGTAATTTCCTTACCCTAGCTTAGATGACCTTAAAACCGGAAGCCGACATCCTCGACGTATACTGTATTAGGATACCTATCACCTTTCTATCTTAGTTTAATAATTTAAGGTTCGTCACTTTTCTAGGAACTCAACCAAAGTTTAATTACTTTTATCTTAATCTGACATAAACCAAGACGAATAGTTTAAAAGGTAAGTGAAAATTTACGACGGCGTTCAACGAAGTTATTCAGACGGAAGTGCAATTCATTTCCATTGCTAGGCCTGCTTTAGCTCTCTGCTAAAATGTAATTATATCATAGACGCGAAGCTGTAATAAAAAGAAACAAAAAAATGCTGCTTGGAGAACTAACGTTTTTGCATTGTTACTCTCTGAATGCTCGAATAGAAAATTTTTAAATTAAATTTTTATCGTTTAACTATTGGCGTTAAAAATATTTTCAATTTATTGGAAAAAAATTTACTTAATAGTTAATCTTGTGGTTTTATAATACTTATGTATACTAATGTTTTTATTAAAAACAGTGGAGTTTGAATGTTAATCGTCTTCTTTCTCATATCTTTGAAACAAAATATTGCTATTGTTTACTCCCATGCTGTAGTAACAACAAATTTCAATAGCTCCAGTTTTTCACATTGGTAAAAAACCGTCAAAATGCATGATTTTGTCTTCAATAAATATAAGTATATAGGCGTTAAAATAATCAATGCTGGGAGAAATCAAAGATTTATAATTTTGTGTGACTAACACACCTATTACTTTTTCTTTTAATTTTTATGTTTTTTAAAGTTTTATTTTCATCCTACTAAAGTGTTAGGAGGTTTATAAAGCAGAATGCCACACAGCAACCATAATAGATGAACTATTTTAATGGCGTTCCGTTAGTATGTTGCTGTGTTTCGAATCGGTCTCTGAACCCATTCCGGACTCTCGTTACTGGACGATATCCAATTTCACATTGAAAATTGAATTTAACCCAATAGCGAGTTTTGGACGCCCGCTTGACTATTTTTCATTTAGTGGAAGAGTACTGACGTTACGTGCACTTTCTTATCATTTATCTACATAATTAAAAGGAAAGATTTAACTACTATTTAACTACTAATATAATTAAAGGAAAGATTTGTTTGTTTGTTTGTTTTAATAGACTTTAAAAGTACCAAAAGATTTGAAATATATTTTACTCAAGAGGCTATTATCTCGAGAAACATAGGCTTATTAAATATCTTAAAAATGTATTACCAAAATATAAAATAACACGGCAAAGCGTGACGGACGCTAGGTAAAATAGTTTCATTTGAGCTCTTCCTCCGTAATGGTTCATTATAATTGCGCCCGATATGAGAAAAAGGAAAAGATTATTCGAGTTTAGTTTTAATACGATTAACTTATTAGCGTATATAACACCTATTTTAAATTATTGATAGAGTTTTTTTTAAACTTACATCTCTACCGGCCTACGATCAAATTCCTCAGTAATTGCGAACCTTTCTAACTATTGTTTTCTGATGGAAGAATATTCTCAACAGACGTTTATCTTTCTGGTATTCAAACCAACAATTAGAACGTGAATTGGAATCATGTGGTGCGAGTAAAAAAATGTTTAATCACTGAAGAATAACTTTATCTTCACACACCAAATACTTTATTCATTAATTCTTTACTGTTTTACGTTTTTATAATTACATCCAACAGGTAACGACAAATTCTTTTAACGGATCTCAATAAAGGTGGTAACCTTCTCAACTAAAAGTTCTTTAGACTGATTACATCGTTTCTAGGTGGGAAGGAATACAATTAGTCTAAGGCTAATTAAACGTTGGCTAAATGTCGCTTCCTATAGTCGACGGCCATTCCCGAGAGATATTTGTTATCCAAAAGATTTGATTTTACTTTGTTAATTAGTCATAGTGATATATAACAAACAATTTTATTCTTTTTAATTTTTGTCTGTTCTGTGTGTTGTCCAGTACCCAGAATAGTCTCCAAAACGACTTGATTTTTGATAGGACTTCACTTGAAAGATAGCTAAGTAACTGGAGAAACATTTTTATTAAAAATCTAATAATTGTATTACATTATCAAGTGGTCGCATGAGTCACGGCTACAGCAAGTATTGTAAATAATTATGTTATAAGTACGATTTTTTTTAAATTAATAAAAATTAGTAACTAAAAGTATGTAATATCAGAAGTACATAGTTTCAGCATTTTTTGCCTAGCTTATATTTATTTGAAAAATTGATGTTGCATACAATACTCAATACTCCTCATACTGACAAAGTGTAACAATAGTTTTATTATCCTTTTTGGAGAAAGTCTAGGTCACCTTCCACCTTTGTATAGTACACCGCTTAAAAGTATCACGACGGTGTCTATATCTGCCACTAAGCAGTAAACACTAGTGAATTCCGGCTTGAAGGGCACCGCGGACAGTGCAACTAGTGGCATAATAGACAGTGAGGGGATTAGTGGCGTCTAACGCTACAGACCTTACGCAGGACGTATTACTTGCTATAAGGAGAAATTTCCGCTCGTCTCGTTTTACGCTATGTGTGATAAAAGGTACCCAAGTAAAACTAACTCGAACCGAATTATTTCATAGAGGTTACTTTCTTTATAAGGGTATGTATTTTTACCAGTTATTTCATCATTATCATCAGCCTGTGATAGTCAACTGTTGGACCTAGGCCTCCCTTATAGATCCCGATCCATTAGGTGGTTTTGGACCTTATCACACCACGCTGGGTACAATGTGGGTTGATGGCTGTACCGACTTTTTAGATGCCCATCCTATTCATGGATCATCTTATTTTTCAGACAATTGGGTGATCGGTTCAAATTGCTCAAACCAATTAAGAAGCAACAATTAAAAAAAGTAAAGTCCCTGCAGGATCCGAGCCCACGACCTCTGGTTTTTTAAGCGCATGCCGATACTATTAGGCTTTACAGTTTTTATGTCCCTTATTTATATATGAGCCACTCACCACTTCACAATAGTTTCTTTTAAATTTATCCCGAATACTTAAACATATTGTTAATAATATGTCAGTAAAAAAGACAATGGGACGGGATACGGTCCAAAAACCCCTAATGGAAAGGGGTGTATTAGGGGATGCCTATGTACAGCAGTGGACTATGAGGCAAGACAAACTCTCTTATTCATTTTACTTAGTTGTCGCACCTATAGACTGGCACAACAAATAGGTGAGTGGTTCTACAGGAAGCAGAAACTTCTATATCCTCGAACAAAGTAACTGCATCCTTACAAGATATCTCATAGGAATTACCTTATACCTATTGCTAGAGTTCCTCTTAGAGTTCGTACTTTATTTATAAGATGATCTTATAAGTTTTCTTTTCATTAGTCGGATTAAGTAAAGTTTTCTACAAATTTCATTTCTCTTCACTTTTGATAACGTTTAAATTTCTTAACAACCAGTGGACAATTACGCAAATTTCTTTAAATTTTAAAAAGATATATAAATTTTTCTTTTTTCTTTAATATTACTGCTAACATTATGACTAACTCACATATGCTTAATAAATTTAATATAATTTTGAAAACGAAACATCCTTAAATAATGTCTAAAATATTGATATTAAATATTTTGTAAAATCAAATATTTAATACGTGAAATTATAATAATATTTTCATATTTTTCTGCAAACAAATTTTACATTGTGCTTATATGTACGTGTTGCTTCAATAGTTCCGCTGGCCTGGTTAGACCTGCATTTAAAATCGAATTCACGCAGCAGTAAACGGTTTAAAGAGCAATATAGTTAGTTTAAAAGAGTACATTACTTAAAACCGACTAAGAAGTAATCTTTAAGATGGAAAAGATAATTTATTAAAATCTTTCCACAATAAATATATACTGATATAATAGATAAGAACAAACTTAAAAATTTTTTCCTCAAACTCTGTATTGTTATTGGTACTATTGATTGTTTAAAGACGGGCTTAATGCAAAATAAAAATTTCAATTTGCGTATTTTCAAAATCAAATACGATTCTAACTAACAGCGGTAATGTACAGAACGTATGCAGTGACGAAATACTTGATGACAAAAGAGTGTCTGGAGCCGCAAGCGCGTGCATTCATTTTGTCGAACAAAGCCGATTGAGACGTTGGTTTACGGACTTTGGTTATGTACATATACAATTTCGCACAAGAGTTAAGAGTTCTTAAGCTGCAAATAACAGAGTATGACCTATGTACCCTTAAAGATTTCTGGTTTGAAGGAGACTTAGAGTAATCACTGATAGGTGATATGTGGTATACCTTAGTTTTAGAACTCAAGCAAGTAACAACTACAAAACCAGATCAGTAAATCTAGGGTAATTGTGAATTAGATGTTACTCGTATAATATTAATGTTATACATTTATGAATAGTATTAAAAAATCCATTTTTTTGTTATCACATTGAAGTTTATGCATTAATATAATACACCTACTAGCATATGAGTGATGACCAAAAGTATATAATTTTTTTCTTTCGCTGAGCTTACAAATTAATGTGTATAGTTAATGACAAGATAAAAGTTTATAATTAAAAGTTTATATATAATAGTACAAAGACACCAACGCAGTCTTCTACGTAAGTAATTAATTCATTAAATTTTACATTCGACAAAGGCTGTCTCCTTGTTCAATTCTGAAACAGTAATTTAGGTTGTACATTTCGTTGTTCCTACCTGGCGGTCATCCACTAATCTTCTGAAAACTAATTAAATCTAAAGCTCCTAATGATAATGATACAAGTACATATAACATGTTACTTCAACTCTCCTTTTTTTTATTTTCCGCTAAATTGTATAACTAACATTGACTTGCATCAATAATAAAAGCAACAAAAACGTATATTATAACTTATATCAAGTAGCAGTCGTATCTAACTTGAACCCAATTTAATGTTAATCTAAGTTAAACTAAGATGAATCGTTTTCAGAAGGTAAGTGAAAAGTTAATTATGGCGTTGGACTAATTATTCCAGACTTTCAGCATTCTAGACTACAGACATAATATGCAACTTATTTCCATTTGCTAGCTAGCATTGCATTTTGTTTTGTCTCACAATAAAACTATATACGCTAATATCGATAATAAACTAAAAAGCATTGACTATCTTAGATATTGAAATTTGAAGATATTATTATAAGTAATAATTATTTTTTTGAAACATTTTTTAGTCAAAAGTAATTGTACCATAATTTTTTTACCACAATTTTACTCGCTGAACAATATCGAGTTTCAAGACTTGTATTTAAGGCAAGTCAAAATAATTTCTAGTTCAAAACTATCCTACAAGAATTGTATAAAAGGGAAGCAAGAGTATATGTATGTTTGTTGTGTAAACATTAAAGATTATGGCAAAGTAAAAACAATTTAAAAGAAACAATTGCTTGTAAAATATAACTATAACGGTTTTTAGGTATGCTAAAGAATCCATAATTCACCTTCGTTATTGTTATTACTATTCAGTATGATTTTAAATTCAAAGTAATGGAAGATATACATATTAATGTTGACATTTTCTTCAACTTGTTCTATGTTCAACATCCGTTATAAAATGTAGTTTTGCTCTATATTGTTACATTTATAAAATAATAAAATCTGGGCTATCATAATAAAATCAATAAAAGCATACACCGCATACAGTTATTTAAAGTTCAAAAAGCTTAATAAATACTGTTTCAGTTTCAGTACAACAGCCACATATGAGAGCTGTAAGTAAACTTACTCTTGTTTTAAACAGAAATATTTTTAAATAAAATTATAAATATTTTGATAATATTTGCGGGCTTAGAAAAATTCTGCGTGTCCTTCCAGGCCTTTATGCCTTCTTAAACTTTTTAACTCAGTTCTCCTAACTTTGCCAAAGCAATTACAAATTGGAATATAGCCCAGTTACGCGAGTACCATTTTGACTTATTGACTCGGACAAAGTTATAAATTTATGCATTTAAAAGAGATTATCTACCAAAAGCCTGTAAAAATAAATCCGTATTAACTGTTCGTATCTCATTTAATATTTAATAAAATATCTAAGTTGCAAAAAAGCATTTTCACTTTAAAATTTTTTTTTTATAATAACTAGTGATATATAACATTGAGAGAGGATACGAAACTATTTAACAATCTCGTACTATTGTTTCAGGGTAAATATTTTCAGGTTTATTATTTGCTAACTGGAATAAATGTAAAACTAAATATATGATTGTATCATTTCAATAATCTTAATTTATTCGTTATTCAGTTATTTAATACATTCTTTTCTCCTTTCATAGGTTTTTCCATTTATGAAAGATTTATTAATTAGATAAATATTTTCTAACCTCTTGCAGTTGACAGAAAAGTATTTTCGTGTCTCCTATCTCTGTTATAACGTAGCAGTAACCTAATAGTTCTATGTTGCGACTTAGAGAATGAAATCGTGCGTGATTATTTAATTTGAACAGAAGGCAACTATAACATATTTTTTATCATTCTATAAACATTTAACTCGTGTCGTCCATGCAATAAAAAATGTTAAGGAAGTTTCTAACAATTGTTTTAGTGAAAAGGTTACATCATATAACAATTTTAGCAACATTGTATGTATAAATTGGTTATGCAAAAGCTCTTTTAAAGGAGAAGAGAGTCGTGTATAAGAAGACGTGCATGTCAGAGAATAATGTCCTAGACACTATTTGCATATCTTTCACTTCAACGTATCCTTAAGCAGGTTAATGAGAGCAAGTCTAAGCTGCTTAAAGCGTTGAGAAGTACAAAATTTCACTTTGATGCACAAAGTATTTGAATTTTAAATTAACAAGAGGTAATAAAATGAACACATGTTGTGATTGAGAAAAGTTTGTTGTTGAGTTTTCTGGAAAAATAAATGTACGTGTTGTGTAAAGAATATGTATGTTTATTTATGAATATATTATCATAAAGTGAATAGGAAAATAATTATGTTTATATTTTTTTATTTAATAAGATGTAGATGTGTTCTTGTAGTATATAAACCGACAATCGATAAGAAAGAATGTTTCTATACTGAATAAAGATTTTTTTGACTCTTGAGATTTGAGACTTTGTCTTTGATATAAGCTAACGAATAACGTGAATGACAAATGAAATAAATAACTTTAAAACGGTTTAAGAATTTAATTCGATTATGATTTAAAAATTAATATACAAAATAGTCAGCGATGAATATATTGAACCTAATGCCAAAATTTTCTGTATTCAATACACATTGACAACACGCTTTGCACCACAGACAACGGTGTTTCGACCGCACCTCTCTTTGTTTTTACCTGGAGGTTGTTCACTAATCTCTGGAGAATTAATTAAAGTTCTAAGCTTTTAGGTCCGCATTACATAAATTACTCTTTCCCTTTCCAAGCTCAAATTTACATTTACTGTTTATGATTAAACAGGACAGATATTTTATTATGAGTAAATTTTAATTACTTTGAATGATTTTCCTTTTGACCAAAACTCCATGTGGAACTTTTTTTTATATACTAAAGGTCTTAATTATATGATCGTTTATATTTGGGACAAGTTATGCTTAAGAATTTATCCCATTACATATTTTCTTTTTTAGTAGTTTTATGTCAGTTGACCTTAAAAATAGCTACACGGTAGTGCGATTGTTTAAAAAGGCTGGCTAAATTTTATTCAATAAGCTGAAACAATGTTTAACACAGTTGTTTATATTTTCGTTTCCGATAACGTCACCCGTTGTCCTATTGTTGCGTTCCCAATCGTTCTCCGACACGCCGCCTGTTCCGACTCGTTATTTCGGACACTATCCAATTCTCACACTCGAAAATTGAATTTTATGCACTTCATTGCAAGATTGGACGCCTGTTTGTTTATATTTAGTGATTGTGTCACTTTATAGTTGTATAAATATCCTACATTTAAGTAAAAAGTTTTCTGTGCTATGTTTGCTTGACTGTCTCTGTAGCCTAGTAGTATGGGCGTTTGCTTTACAAACCGGAGGTCGTTGTTTCGAATCCTGCGGGGATTTTAAAAATTTTCATTGTTGTTTCTTAGTTGGTTAGGCAATTTGGGTATTTAGGGTAATCACCCAATTGTCTGAAAAGTAAGGTGATCCATGCGTCTGATAGGCATGTTGAAAGTCGTTTCACCCACCAACCCACATTGGACCAGCGGGGATACGGTCAAAACCCTCTAATGGATAGGGTGTTTAGGGGAGGCCTATGGGCTATCACAGTCTGATGATGATATATACAAAAGCAAACATATAATTTTACCTCATTCAGTTTTAAAAGGTTTAGAAGTTCTGTACTAATATAAAAAATTGATTTTCTTCCACAAAAAATAAGAAAACGTAATTTAAAAGCTTTACGCTTACTTTTCGTTTGCAGATAAAACCTTTCCTTTTGTTTTGTAGCAAGAAATTGAACTTTTATTTAAATTGTTTACATACAATATTGAGTAAGACTGTTTGTTTCTAAAATAACAATCTTCTTTCTGTAGTATTTTAATTCACATATATTTTGATTAGAATCATTAAGATAATTAATATTGTATAAATATTAAATTATATTAAATTCAAGTGTAAAAGTCGCCCTTTGTTGTATACGTAATATATAATGAAAAAGTCTTTTGTACGCGTTTTTAAAATATTAATTCGAAATGAATAATAATATACACGAAGGACTTAGTTGTATTACAACTTTTGTATGCACTTAATCATTTTTTACGGACTTCTCAAAAGAAGGAGGTACTTAATTCGAAGCGTACGTTTTAAATATGTTGCTCCTCGTTGCTCGCTCCTACAGCTTCGATTTTGTTTATTCATTTTTAAAGATAGATATTAGCTTAATATTGGTTCCATTTCTTATTAATTTTGCGATAAAAGTTTAATAGATATTTGAGAGATAAAAAGCTACAACAAAACATTAATGTTCTGAGCTTTTAGGTTCGAACCTAGTATTTAGCCTTTACGAAGCCTAATTATGTACTAAATGTAACTAATTTGAATTAACTATTAATTAAACAAATATGTCTACAAAATTATTTAACGTTTAAATTAGAATGAGTAGGTACAAATAAAATAATTACTAAAAAGTCTTACAAATTATTATGAACAAAGTGTAGTAAGTGAGACGTTACTTTAAGAACTTCGTTATACGATTTTGGATTGGAGAGAACACTAAAAGTTTATAACCGTTATAAATAACGGTTGTAAACTATATGAATTCTTTTTAAATAATTCCAAATTTTATTCTTCTAGATACTACTTTAAACTTTTATTTTTCACTAAAACCAAGTTATTTATCATCTGAATGTTATGGCCTTACTATAAACTAAATTACGTTTGTAAATATAAGTTGATTTCTGTGATGGCAAAACATTACATTAGTACATACTTAAACACTTTGTTAAAATTGATTGATATCATATATTCCTTTATGATTAGTTTGTTTTATCTTACTAATAGTCATAATCTGTTTTTTTTATATCATTTACAAAAATAGTAGCACAAAATAGGTTCCCTTTTTACAGGAGACCGTCTGGTGGGTATCACCGCGGTGCCAATTTCTGCCGCGAAGCAGAAGTATGAAAACACTGCTGTGTTCCGGTTTGAAGGGCATTTATAGAATAGAAGATTTAACACCCTATGTCTCACAGTAGGCAGCGCGTTGGCCACACCACTGGTAATGTCAATGTCAATGGGCATCGTTGACCACTTCCCATTAGGTGGGCCAACTACTCGCCTGCCTGCGTATGCCATAAATTTTTTTAAAAAGAAAGATTTAATTTAGCGTTGCGGTGTTTTTAAACTCTAAACGAAGTTTCTTCGTATTTAAACGAGATTAAGTTCAGTTTTTTTATGTTAATTAATAAAATATGACTCATATTTACTGATTTTTTAAACGAAAAGTATTAAAGATACTTTTTATGCGTGAAACGTATAAAAATTAAAATGTGAATGCCAAAAGGCCAAAATATTTTGTTATTTTTATGTGCACTTTATAGCAGACGTTAGATTGTCATAATAATTTCAAAAGAACATTAGCGGTCTTCGAAGTTTTTACATAGATCAGCTTCCATCATTTATATTTTTATATAAGTAATATATTATAATGTAATCTGATTTGCTCTTATCTAAAATTCAAAATAAAAATTTCCTTTCTTTATACTAAATTTTCACGGCAAAATGCTCAACGAGATGTCAGAAAAGTAGTGGAAAAAATCGTAGTTTTATAAGAGCGGGCTTAAAACGAACGACTGACCAAAGCTACGCTGTTACAGATAAAATTCAATTTGCGAGGTGAGGATTGCAGAGGCAACGAAATGACGTGCCGATGACAGAAACGTTTATACAGGAAAGTTAAAAAATAGGTTCGAAAGTTTATTCATATTTTATAACTTAAACTCTTATATGAGAACACCGGAGTATTCTCATTTAAGAGTTTAGACGGATCTAATTTACAAACAATTTAGATACGACAAGTTCCCATTATAGTGTAATAATTGTTACAATTTTATTTAATTAAAATAAAAGCAAAATTTTTTTCTCACGACAATTTTTTGTGGTCATGCGAGTTTGCAATAGTATAAGTATATGCATATTGGAAATAATTATTATATTTAATAATCTGAGTAAATGTTTAAGCTGGATAATTTTATTCAAGTATCGAGTATCTTTTTTTAATTAGGGGAACTAAAGTCAGATCTCAGTAACAAACTGTTCTTAATGTATATCAATTTTCATTTGATAACAGAACCCATTGCTTATTTTATAATTTGTAAAAGCTTAAATTTTCAATGTCTTCAATCAAGTTAAAAATTCAATCAAGATCGTTTTGTTTAGTTAAAGAAAAATATTTTTCATAAAAATAATAGAAGTCTATAAAACTTAATCTATTCTATATCTTTGTCCTCCAAAAACGAGCCTATAGAGCGGTTTATAACATGGGCCCGAAAGAATCACTGCGAAAATTGTTTACAGAAATTAAAATTCTAAACGTATTTGTAAACTTAACAAATTTAATACGTATTATTTAACGACTAAAGCTTATTCGATTAATTTGAAAAGCGAGTAGCATCCTTGACAAAATGCCATATTCTTGCACGATGCTATAAACATTTATTTTTATTTTTTTTATAGCTTAGCAGGCAGACGACAGTCGGGCCACCTGATGGAAAGTGGTCACGACACCATAGACATTGGCAATACCAGTGGTATCGCCAACGCGCTGCCTACCGTGAGACATAGGGTGTTAAGTCTCGTTTACCCAGTAAATGTAGCTGGCTACGGTGCCTTCAAGCGGAACACAGCAGTGTTTTCACACTACTGTTCTGCGGCAGAAATAGGCACCGCTGGTGGTACCCACCAGACGGACTCCTGTAAACAGGGGACCTACCACCGGTATAAACAGGGACCTACCACCGGTTAATTTAAGTTTAAAATAATTTTTGAGATATTTAAAAATATAATATTGAAATTTGCAGTACGGTTTCTAAGTTGTTTTAGTTGTCCATTTAATCTGAAACAAGTCATCAAAAATAAGTCGCTCGTAATTTTCTTCAAGGAATTTTCGCTGTACTCGCCATAAAACCAGTAAGCATTACTAATATGCGAAAAACAGACAGTCAACTTGTAGTAATAGTCGATATTAATTTTAATTATTCTTGGCTGCAGTGGAGCTAAGAATAGCTAAAATATTAAAAAATGGTTTAATATTTTAATATAATTTTATCTTTTGATCAAACGTCTTTACGTTTTATAATTTATAAAATAACTAAGAATTGTTAGTAACGAAGTTTTGGCAATAAATTCATTATTTATTGTCATTTGTAATTTTTTCATAAATTTTGAAAAAAACGGAAACCGTTATGAAAAAATGTAATTTAATTGCAATTTATATATGGGAAACGAATTATAAACTTTCCTTCAGGAGACTTGCATGCTGTTTTTTTTTTCAATGGTAAATACACATCTTTATCCCTTGATTATTACCAGCGAACATACGCACCCTTTTTGTTTTGGTGTATTTTATGAGACCTCTGCCGTGGGACTACGAGCTAGCGAATGTTTTTTGGGAAATTATTTCAGTAAAAAGGTATATCATATATAAGACTAGAAACAGTATTTATAACAAAATACGTATAGAACAAAATACGTTGATCTCTAGAATTGCGAATATTTATAAGCTGTTTTAAGTTACATAGCACTAAAGAAACTAATAGTGTTAAGACAAGTAATAAAATATTATCTATAAATAAAAATATTGCACTAAATCGGACAGATAAAAATAAAATAAAATATATTAATCCTAAGATGTTTTAAATGTGGAGTACATTTAAAACTTGAGTGTTAACAGGTATAACATAGAACAGTAATATTCATATGTTACTGCATTGGACTGTATTATTTTTAAAATAAGTGTTTTCATTCTTACAAACTGTGAAACATATTTAAATAAATAGTAACAACATAAATTTGCAAGCTGTCATGTATTACATAGCGTAGCTGCGTTTCTCTATTCCCAAGGACCGTATATTATACGGGATACTTAACGTCCACGAAAATTTATTTTTGGATGATATTTTTAAGAAATTGTTTTGAAAAGAAAATACTTCTTCACACACACAAAGAAGTTAAGTACCTACCAAATAGCTTAAATTCGGTTAAGTGTTAATATATTCCATGTGTTCAATGGAATGAAATGAGAATAATGTAATGAAATTAGTATGCTAATGACATATACTGTTCAGATTTAACCTTTGAATGGATATCTTTAATACTACACGTAATGCAATAAAATATTCAAAGATCTTGGGCCTCATCATTGACCGTAGGCTCACATTCAAACCACTCGTCACAGCAATATGCAAAAAGACTGCTGATATATACAAACAACTGGCGTATGCAGCGAAAGTGACCTGGGGTCTAAACGGTGAAATCATTAGGAACATATACATCGCAGTGGTCGAACCAATAGTGCTGTACGCCTCCAGCGCCTCTCATGGCATCACGCGGCAAAGCTACAGATGGTCAAAGACCAACTGCATTCATTGCAGCGTGGTTTCGCGCAAAGATCTGCAAGGCGTACCGCACCATTTCACTTCACGTCGGCACTCGCCCTATCGGGCCTCCTGCCACTGGACCTAAGGATACAAGAGGCCGCAATTCTGTATCTAACTAAAATAAAAAATCTTAAAGACTACCTACCTCCGGGAAAACGCTGGAGAGCCAGACTAAATTCATAGACATGCTTTATCCCTCCGCATTAACATCGATAAAGTACGAGCTCCTGGATTGCAAAAACCAGCAACCTCACCAAATATCCGGACCGAAGATCTTCACGGCAGCAAAATAGAAGGAAAAGTTGGAGCTGCCTTAACTGGTGGGAAGAAGACAGGAAACCAGTTATGAAACTTTCAAACTGGATCCTTCCTGCACGGTTTTCCAGTCAGAGCTGTACGCGCTTCCAGGGCTGTTCAGTTGATCAAATCAAAGACGAACCCAATCGTCAACATACTGAGTGACTCAAGATCTTTACTCGATCTTCTGAGCAAGCCTGGAGAAAACCACCCCTAGCAAACACCATCCAAGCTACAATAAGGGAAATAAACAGAGGGAAAAACGGTGCGTCTATTCTGGGTTAAGGCAACGAGGGAACTCCGGGTAACGAGAGGGCTGACGATCTGGCTAGAAAGCGGCCCTATGCGAGACGGGCGGCGTAGACTATGACGGTGTACCCTGTCCTTTGTCAAAAGGAAGATCAGAGAGGAAACTATCCAAAGATGGCAAGATAGATACCAAACCTCAAGCACTGGGCTGGTTACAAGGAAATTCTGCCTGGATGTCGAAACGGCATATCGGGCACTAAGAAAATCAAAGCCAACACTCAACCCAAGTGCAAGCACTGACAGGACACGGGGTATAGGGAATACTTGCACAGGTTTAAGCTAAAAGACAGTCCTGCTTGCGAGTGTGACCCGAATGTCATCGAGTCTGTGTGGCACGTCATCCTGGGATGCCCCAGATTCGCGGCGGCCCGTTCGGATCTGGAGTTCCTTATTAATACAAATCTCACTGAAGAAAACCTCCACAGTGTTATGTCAGACGATCAAAAAAGACCCCACCTCTTGGCTTTCTTGGAGAACACCTTCCAAATTGTCGCCAGGAGGAACGGGTCCACAAACCTGGCATTAACACCAGCACAAACTCATCCGCAAACACCTTCCACCACATCCTCACAAACACAAACACCAACACCAACACAAACACATAACCGCAACACACACACACTATCCTCGATCCACATATGGGGCGAAAAAGGGGAACCAGGGATAAGGATCAGAGGAGTAGCCCTCTTTATGGATAATAACTCGGAGAGGCTCGGCATCAGCTTCTGCATTGCGAGGGCTAAAAACTTTGTCAAGATTTCTCCCGGTCTCGCAGTCCTGTTGAACGGCAGCACTTTTAAAACGAGCATGAAACGCAAGACATACGACGCGTTACCGCACACGACCGTCGCCGAGCATCAGTGCCGAATAGTAAGAGCGAAAAATAAGACGATCATACTATTCGCATGGAGCGACTCGGAAACACCGTTCGTGCAAGCATGCTCGCTGCTAAGTAAACTCGGACAGGCAGAGACAAGCGCCAACAGCGCCCCCCGCAAAATAAGTGTGGATGCCATGGTGATTGACCATGAGAAAGGAGAGGTCGCAGACTATATCGGTTGTGTAAAAGCCTCCGAAAACCACGAGGTAGTCGTATATGAGGACAGAGGCGAAAGCCTAAGCTTCCTTAAAAAGTACGACTCCGCAACCGCGACTGAAAAAATCGACAGCTGGGGTCATCCTATAGGTAATCCAGATGCACTTAGCGGGTCTGAGCGCCTTCAGCTAAGAACAGCCAACGAAAGAGCCCAGGCTAAACAAGACCAAAGCCAAAAAAGAATTCAGGAGAAATCAGACAAAAGAGACATGATCACCGCAGCTCTAAGAACCTTAAGCATGGCAGCAGTGACCTTGCCAAAAGCGAAGAAAGCGCTGAAATCCTCCGAGGGCAGCAGTCACCAGCCATCCAGGACAAAGAGGGAGCCTCCTAAAAACCCTGCCCTACAAAACCCCACACCATCCCGACAAAAGCCGACAAAGGAATAGTGAGCCTGCCAAAACTTCGAACGGCTACGGAACCTCGGGACCACATCATAAATGCTTTCCTTGAGTTTCAAGCCCTCACAAAAGCAACGAGGTTAGTAAACATCATGACGTGCGAAGAAACTCTGCACGCATGCAGGAGAAACAACGAGAGACTTCTCATATTCAAACTCGAAGAATCAGAGGCCGTGATATACAATGATGCCACTTCAGATGTCCTAAAAGGAACTATGAAGCAGCATGTAGTGGCCCTAAAGTGTGTTTCTCGGTTTTGTGGAACTGGACAAAGACAAATCCATAGCCACCCTACGTTCAAACTACCCCCGTACGACCTAATAGTCGTCACCGCAAGATGTACCAGGTGATGCTGGACCACAGAATCCCTAGACATGGCAGACACCATATCGGGAGCCCAAGGTCCGAAGCGCCCTGGGAGAAGCATGGGCGGTGCCAACCATCAAGTGGGTAAATGAAGTTCCGGATGCGGAAAAACAACGTGGGTGATCAACAACTTCGATGTAGAGCGGGACATCGTCATCACGACAACCAGAGAAGCGCCAAAGACCTCCGCGAAAAACTAGCAAGTCGTTTTAGCACGCATACCAACACCAAAGTGCGCACAATGGCCTCGGTACTGGTCAACGGTTCAGGAGCCGGACAAAAAGATCTGCAAACGGCTCATGATCGACGAAGCCCTAATGAACCACTTCGGAGCCATCGTGATGGCGACACGACTCTGCGGAGCGAAGGAAATTCTTCTAATCGGTGACGTAAACCAACTACCCTACATCGACAGAGAAAACCTCTTCCCGATGCAGTACAGCGGCCAAATCTCGAGGCGGGCGTCAGCCAAGAGCTACTGTGTACGCTTAGAAACCCGATGGACGTCGCGTATGCCCTGAACGAAGTATATAGCGGCATATACTCGTCCAAACCCCTTGTGCGATCGTTAAGTATCGAAGGATACTCTGACTCGCAAATACCTAGCACCAATCCAAACACTCTTTTCCTAGTGTACACCCAGGCGGAAAAGGAAGCCCTAACCACCCAAGGGTACGGGAGAGGGTTCGCGAGTCCTCACTATTCTCGGAGCACAAGGACTAACTTACGGGTCAGTCATCCTTATGCGCACAACAGCAACAAAACTGCAACTGCACGACAGTGTGCAGCACGCAGTAGTGGCGGTAACCCGACATACTGGCAGCTGTGTGTACTACACTGACGACTACGACGACGCAGCAGGACGTTTCATCCTAAAGGCGTTGGCGGCGTCAACCTCAAAATTAATAGAGTACAACTTAAGGATGGCAATAAGGGAACCGAGACGCAGCGGTCGTGGAAAACCTCACCAAGCACCACACTTGAAGCGACGATGAGATCTCCGACTCTGTGTCATAATGTTAGTATTGTCATATTGTATTCCGAAAACGTTAGCAAGAAGTGTGTCAACTAAAGCAAAGTAAAAGTAAACAACTATAAATTAAAATATATATATATTTATATATTAAATAAAAAAATAATAATAATAAAAAAAAAAAAAAAAATTAAAATACATAAATAAATAAAATTATACTATGTATCTTTATAATACCTGTATGAAATAATTTATAATTACCTAATAATTGTAAGAAAAACAACAATATTCAATCAATAATACAATAACATTCATAACCTATAAGTATAATAATAATTAAATGAACTCACTGCTGCACTAACAACACCCATGCAGCGATGTGACGTAAGAAATTTTTGTAATTCATAAACAAATAAATAAATGCAAAAAAGATTACGGACCAAGTGTCTGTAGCGTTCGTTTTATTTAAAAAAAAAATTATAATAAAATATTCTATAAATTTCATGGCATTTAATTTTGTTTGTGTAATGTTTCATATATTAGCTTTTAAGTATGTCACAAAATTTAAAACAAAATCAAATGCGAAAGAATCCAAAAATCTTTTTTTTTTAATTGTATTGATACCATTATTATCATTTACCGTTAAGCATTATTTTTAAGAAAAGGAATTCCAGCTGAAAGACAGTTTTATTCTAATTTACGGGATGATTATTTTTTTATAGCTTGAAACGAGTACTTACAGTAATGATCATTAATCAAAAACGTATTACTTATTTCAATTAAAAAAAAATTAAAAGTCTTTGAAAGTAAAATAAAGGATCATTATGATAATTATATATGGTATATAATTTTTTAAATTAATTAACGAAACTGCTTTAATATTTAACATCATAACGCCCAACTAACATTTAACAGTAAATATGATAATCAGAGTATTATCATATTTACTCTTAAATGAGCAAGCTACTGCATGGAGCATTTCTACAAAATTAACTAAATTAGAATTTTCACTAGTTTGCGCTCAGAGTAATTACTGATTTAGTTTTATAATTGTATCCTCGTTTGGCGAACTTTAGATTATAAGAATACGACGTTTGTTCTATATATATATTTCTATTTATCGTATGTATGGTATCGTAATAACGTAAAAATCTAAATATTCTCGAGCTCTCGTGACAATATTCACATGTTTTATTAAATACTTTTAAACATACTACATACAAACCACGACCACCAGAACAAAAACTTTAAAAATATTTTCTTACTAGACATCAATGAACTCTTCTACATGAATAGTTTAATTCCTTACATTTTACATTCGACAAAGGTTGTCTCCTTGTTTAATTCTGGGACAGTAATTCAGACAGCACCTCCGTTGTTCTGGCCTGGCGGTCATCCACAAATTTTCCCTGAAAATTAGTTAAGTCTAAAGCTCCGGCAAACACAAATTAGTTACCTTATATTCCAGCAAAGTTGTCATTTATTCGTACTTTTAAATCTGTGGGTCCTTTTTACACCTGTTTTAAATATTAAAACGAATAATGCTAATATTTCCTATCTAAATGGGGTTACTAAAATGGCACGGAATAATAAATAATTTTGTAACCTTTTACCACGTAACTTTAATTAATTATTAAATTAATAAGTAACTTTTAATTGAATACATTACCAAACTGAAACAAAGTACATCAAATATCGGTTAAAAGAGTTAACCCTTATGCCTATGTAAATTCCAGTAGGTTCCAATTTTTTTGAAGTAAATGTTTATTTTTATTTTTTGCCTTCTTTTTAATCACAGTTGGTTGTTTTAAACGGTGGTATTATTTTTAGTGTTGTAAGCATTATGATAAAAGTCAAACATTATGACAATATTGATAATCCAACAAGTCGATTACGACTACGGCAACCGATCTCCAAACCCCTTCAACCTATGGCCCAGGAAATATTAAGGTGAAATGGGCGCACCCCAATTCCTTTATACTCTCCTTCGATTGGACAGAAACTGACACTACCGGAAAAAAATTGACTCGGAGGGGAACGATAAAAAATTTTAAAACAGACAAAAAACGAATGGTGGTAATTATGGGCAACTTTTTTATGAACTTGTTTTGGCATTCGTTAAAAAATGCCCGTCCAGCATGGAGGCTGAAGGTTTTTTGGATGGATAATATTGTAGATGTTAAAACACACGCCAACACTTCAACACTCCCTTCCTTTTTTAATTTCCAAATTGTATAAACTAGCATTGATTTCTTCAATAATAAAAGCTACAAAAACGTCCTAAAGTCGCCAATCGCATCTTAACGGAACCTTATTAAATCTTAATCTATCTTGTACCAAGATGGATTTATAAGAGGTGGTGAAAACTAAATTATGGCGGTTGGACCAATTATTCTAGACTTTCAGAGGGGTACATTTTCAGGTTAATTTTTGTTAACTGGAATAAATGTAAAAACTAAATATAAGGATTGTATCATTTTCAATAATCTTTTATTAATTATTTAATTCTTTTTTTTTCTTTTTTAATTTCAATTCAAAGTTTTTTGTTTTAGATAAATATTTTCTAACATCTGGAGTCGACAGAAAAGTAATTTTCGGGTCTCCTATCTTTGGTTATAACTTGTAGCAATAACTTCTTAAAGTTCTTGGTTTGCGGATTTAGAGGGAAGTCGTGCGTGTTTATTAATTTTGAACAAGAAAGCAGGCTAGTAAACTTAAGGCTACAGTTTTTAATTTTTGTATCTAATAACTTTTAACATATTGTTTATCATTCTTTAAAGGTTTAACTCGTGTCGTCCCTTCAAAAAAATGGTAAATGGGTTTAAATAGTTGTTTTAGTAAGTTTTACCTGGTAGGTCCCGGTTTACAGGAGACCCGTTGCGTAAGGGCCCCACCGCGGGCCTTATTTTGCCGAAGCAGAGGGTGAAAACACTTCTGCATTCCGGTTTGAAGGGCACCGAGCCAGCGTTTACTGTGTAAACAAGACTTTACCCATGTCTCACCGATAAGACGCGTCGGCGATCCCACTGGTATTGTCGGGTTCTGGGGGTCGGTGACCCCTTTCCGATCAGGTGGCCTGACTTTGCTCGTCTGCCTGCGTATAAAATAAATGTATTTATTTGACAAAATATGTTTTATTATTTATCATAATGTAAATAAGATAATAATTTTAAATGAATGGTTCTACTAAATAAGATGTATATATGATATGCATTATTGATATATACATCAAATCAAAGGAAAAGGACCTTGTTTCTATATTAAAAAAATGGGTGCTTTCTTCCTTTAATTTATAAAAAAATAATATTTTTAATAATAATAATATATATATATATATATATATATATATATATATATATATATATATATATATATATATTAAACAACGGCTTCATACTTTAATTTTGTGTCAAGGTGCGCGCGCATCTTAAAATTTCAATTAATTTTTTCATAAACGCGCCTAAAAGAAGTTAACTTCAAAAAAATAAAGCAACCAAAAAACGAACCTTAATCCCAACTCATAGAGCAATTATCAACAACTATCGCAAAATAAAAACGAAACTCCATTATCACTAAAAAAATCAACCTTTTAATACTAATGTAATAAGGTCCATTTCACCGTTTTCATTATAAACCGTTAATTTTTGTGTCAATAGCGCGCGTCCCTTAAAATTTCACCTCTCATCATTTTTCAAAACGCGCCAAAAAGTATAACTTCAAAAAACAACTTTAAAGCTGTTTGAAAGTTTTTATCGATAATATTCTATTGATTATGTTTCTAAAATAAAATAATAAAAATGGTCGGCAAATGTAATTAATTGAGCCAAAAAGCCAGATTTTTCTGAATTTTCACAATCGCCTATACACTTTGAATTTTTACTTTTTAAATGTCAGTTGACTTTAAAAAATATTAAAGTTAAAGGCCATTTTTTAAAAGGCTGGCTAAATGTTCCAATGAGTTGAAAAAATGTTTCCACAAGTTATTTTATAAGGTTCCGTTAATTAAGGCAGGTAAAAATCCGGACTACTAAATACCAATTACCAAAGTAATAATTATAAACCGCCATGGATATAAAATCTTTAAAGTATAATTTTAGAGTATCTAAACGCAATTATATAAAACCTTTTTTTTATATATTCGACTAATTTCCAGTATGCCTAACTTTAATTTCTTCTATAAAGACTTTTAAACAGTATTTCTAATCCAAAAGCGGAACCAATGTTAATCGATTAACCTTGTTAAAACGAAATCATTTCCGTAACGTCACCCGTCGGCCTTATTGTTGCGTTCCCAATCGTTCTCCGCCGCCGCCTGTTCCGACTCGTTATTTCCGGACACTATCCAACCTCACACTGAAAATTGAATTTTATCCACCGACTGCAAATTGGACGCCTCAGTTTCAATTTAGTGATGAAATCACTTTATATTTTAATTATTCAACATTTTACTAAAAAGTTGTTTGCTGGATTATAGTTATTGCAATATAAAAAAGAAAAACTTTTTAACCTTTCATTTTTAATTTTAAAGGGAAATAAATTTTACCTTCATATTTATAAGAGGAAAGATTTGTATCTTGTGTTCTGTAAGTAATGAAATAAACCCAAAAACTACTGTGCTGATTCAAGCAAATCTTTCAAATTTTAGGTTAAAATCCACCTTGAACAAATAGGCTACTTTTTACACAAAGGAAAAATCTCCAAAACACCGGTGAAAAAATTCCAAAATAATTTTAAAATGCTGGCATAAGATTTAACTAATTGTAATATATAATTTAGTTTATTAACTTTAACTTGTTCTATAACAAACTCAATTTCGTTTGAAAACAAGTTACCTTCTATCTTGGCAAAACATTAGATTATACATACAAACACAATGTTTATTGGGTTTTTTTTGTCTTTTAATAGTCAAAATCTTGCTTTTTTCCATTTGAACAACAAAGATAAGACGGAAGTTCACCTAAGAACAACACTTTTACCTGGTTATTGTTATTATATTTGGAAACCATTTGAAAACCGTAAACCAATTTTTACCGACCTGACCGAAATATTACTTTGTTTATCCAAATTACTCTGGCTTCCGATGCCCCTTTAAATTAATATTGAGTGAAATGTTTTTTAACCGGGGAAAATCCATTCCAAATACATAAAAATAAACGAGCATGAGGGACAGACTGCTAGGGTAAAATAAATTTGTTTGAGCTCTTACTGCGTAATGGTACATAATTATTGCTCCCGATATGATAGAAAGGATATAAAAAATATGTTTTAATATATATTTCGGCTCCGAGCTGTTATTTCAATTGGTATTTTTATAAACAGAAATGATGCAATGAGGTTTATGATGGAACTTTGGAATATTGTGTTGGTTGATAATGGAAGCATGCTCTAAATAATGCACGATTTCTACTTATGGTGTTTTAAGAAATTATGAGATATAATATTAACTAATTTACGTATAACACATCTATTTTGAATTATTTATCGAGGTTTTTTTAACTTACTGCTCCACCAGACTACTATGAAATTCCTTAGTAACTGCGAACTTTTCTTACTCTCTGACAGACGTTATTTTATTATCTCAAAATAAATTCGAATCAAGTTTTAAACTTTTAAAATAATTTTAAAATGGATTTTTTTGCGGGTGCTCTGATGGGTTTTCCAAGGTCACTTAATGTCAATCAACACACAAGATTTGACCACACGTAATGGTGGCATTAGAGGAAGACCTCAGACTTTGTTTTATTTTGGTACAATAATTATTTCTTTTGCTCAACATGCGGAACGCGCTATGGCTGGGATTTATTTGACGGACAAAATTCGTAAGAATTAATCCGGGTAAAACAACCTACAGTGACCGACATAGTGCAAAGGATTAGCTTCCTTGAAGTGGCGGTTTATCACGTGGTCAGAAGAACCGATGGTCGAGGGTCAAAAGGTTCTGGAGTGGAGGCCGCCTTGGGAAGAGGAGCGTTGGTCGGACCCCCGGGTTGGGTGTTAATAGCCATTTCAAGATGGCAGGTGTACCTAAGGGATCGGCCGTCTTGGCATTCATTAAAAAGGCCTATGTCCAGGGTGGACGGATAGGTTGCCCAATGAGTTTCCAAACGAATTTGCTGTAAGAGTTAGGAAACAAGAAAAAAGAGCTTTGTCAAGTTTATTTATATTTTAACCACTCAATCAATTTTACTTTTCGTTGTAAATTTGAAAGAACCGGGTGGTAAGTCCTTTTTTACCCTTAGGGGACCGTCTGGGATGGGTACCACTGGGTGCCTATTTCTATCGCAAAGCCAAATTGCCAAGAAAATACTACCGTATTCGGTTTGAAAGAAACACCGTAAGCCAAAGGATTTACTGCAAACGGGAACCTTTTCATCCCAATTTCATGGTAAAGGGGTTTAAATAACACTGGACAATTGTCCATTAAGGAGGGTGACCCTTTTTCCAATGGGTGTTTAGTGCTTGGTCGTCTTAATAATTAAAAAAAACATGGGAACGTAATAGAAGAACCTTTGTCTGGAACGAAAAAAATATTTTACCTTTATTGGACTGTTTGTAAAAAAGTTTTTTAATTTTTTTATGTTATTTAATTAACAAAAATATTTTTAATTAAAAAAAAAAATATTTTTAACTGTGTTTTTGGTATTAGAGTAATCCAAACTATGAGCTTTTAAATATTGCAACCAAATTACTCCCTTATTTTTAGAAAAAAATTAAATAAAATTTAATTTAGAAGGGTAGAATATTTTTAATGACAGTTTTGGCAGAAATTAACTTGTTAAATTTCTTTGTCGTTAATTGGTTTAATAACCACTTGGCAAAAATAAGGTATTCAAATAAAACCGACACCCAATAAAATAACCTTTCGATTGAAATTTTTGACTTATTTTTTTTCTTATTTAAAAACGAATACCAAACCAAACATCATTTTATATTTGAGAAGCTGCAATTAAAAAAAGTTGTTAGTTTCAATAAAAATCATTGTTGTTTGTCGAATTTAAATTATATTTTTTGATAACGGAAACTTATTTTTGGAAAACAAAGTCTCCTTTTTTAAAGGTAACAATGTTCTTTTCTATCAATGGTAAATTCGAATTTTTGTCCCTTCATTATTTTACAGCGAATATACGCCCTTTTTATTTTTGTATTTTTTGACCCTCCCGTGAGACTAAGAACAGGCGAATGTTCTTTTAAATTTTTTTCGAAAAATTTTATATTTATGATTAAAACAGGTTTATAACAAACCCGTTTAGAACCAAAAAACGGTTCTCTAAATTGAAAATATTTAAAAACGGAAATTTACATAACAGTAAAGTAACAAAGTGTTTCAATAAAAAAATGAACTTCAATCCAAATCTTACACTACATCGGGATAGGAATAAGGGTTTTCATTCTTACAAAAGTGGAAATCGAAAAAAGGGAACCATCATCATCATTGGCCTTTATGTCCACCGCTGGACCAAGGCCTTCCCACCCCCTATCCATTAGGGGTTTTGGACCCATTCCCACCGAGCTAGTCCAATGCCGGGTTGGTGGGTGGAACTCTTTCAGTGCCCATCCGACGCATGGGATCAATTCCTTTCAACAATTTGGGATCGGCCCCAAAAGGTTCCAATTTAACTAGGAAAAAAACGAAATTTGTTGGAGGTCCCCCTGGATTCGAACCCCGACCTCCGGCCAAAACAAACGAAACTGCCTCCGTAGTCTAGTGGTTTTAAATGAACAACAAACTTTGAAGCTGTCCGGGGTATTAATAGCGTAGCTGGTTTTCTAATTAAATTGGAACCCCTCGCCATGCTGCCCATTAAACCAACGGGGCTTTTTAGCTTTGACGACTTAAAAGCCGAATGGCAGTCGATACACCGAAGATCAAGTACCGCCATCACGCGCACCGTAACGCCCCACCCATTTGGGTGGACCGCCTAGTCGAACAGGGCTTAACCCACCAAGGGGTGATTTTTAAACCAAGTGACCCCGGAGGAGATCCGCGAAATTTTTAAGGCCCAAACCCCGGTCGGCTCAGGCCCAGACCGTATCTCAAATAGAACGTTAAAAATGGAAAATTAAACCCGATCGGGGGCCGTCTTTCGATTCCCAAAGGCTTTGACAAAAAGTTGGAACAACGGTTTTGATTTAAGCCGGCACTTCTCAAAAGTGCCGGACAGGCTGGTTCCATCATCCAAGCGTACTTGTCGAATCGCCTTTTGATATCAGTCGATGGCACCCCTGTCCACGGGTTCCAAGCGGGCGTCCCTCGGATCGGTCCCACCCACTATTTTCCGCCTTTCCACGGGGTGACATACCAAAGCCCGACGATGGAATCTAGGACTACCCAATGACACCGCCCTCGGGTTCTCGTTAAAGGGACCAAATTATATCTTTAAAAGCCCGAAGCGATCTCGGACGATTGTTTTCTAAATGGAGAATTGACGGAAACCCCTGTGGTGTGGCCAAAATTTTCGTCGGTCTTAGAAGTCGTGGAATTAAAAACTCCGGTTCCCCAGGGCGTTCGGATGGGGCCACGGCGGGCCGACCCAGACAATAGGGCGTTAAAACTCTACGGCCAAAAATCCCATGGTAAAAAGGCCAAATACCTGGGCCGTACCCCGACTGCAACAATGTCGTTTAAAAGTTTATATTCCAGGGGGCGTTAGGAGAAAGGCTTTTGTTCCGTTTCCGACCAGACCCATCACCCCGAATTTCCACCTAAAATGAGGTTTAAACATAAACTTTTTATTATAAAGGTTATGGCAACGACCAATCATGGCTTTATGCATGTCAAGCTTTCCCACGCACCCTCCACACCTTTAAACCAACCCGGTAGTTAAACAAAATTTCCCCGCCGCCACCGGGGCGCAATGGCCCAACGAACATACACCCACACGGCGACTTAAATTCCAACACTCTGCGAACACCCCAAAAGTTAACGCGCAAACACATCGAAAAGTTATTAATTTTAATTCTTTTACCGCAGAGGGTTAAACCCTCTGCTGGAAACTTCATCCCCAGGTCAAATCCAAAAGCGCCCAGTCGCCAGACCGCGAAACGTTCTCCTCGACCCGGAACATGGAACGGAGACTCCACCCAACGGGGGTCCCGAATCCAACCTTACACACCACACAAGTAGGGGATGGCACAAATTCCCCGAAGTTCCCGCCCCGCCACGAGCCAGCGCACCACACACCGGATACTAGAATCCCGTGTCCCAGGGCGGGACCCGCCCCCAGCAAACAAATTAATACGGTCGCCAGACCGTCGGCGTCGTCCGTAAACCCGGTCACGATCCTTAGGGAGACATAAACCAATCCTTTAACTCAGTACCTCCTCCGTACCGGGGGCCTTATTTATAAGAAAAATGTGGGCACCGGTTCTGGAACAGGGCCTTTGCGAACTCTGTGAGATGGAAAAACTATAACATGGGTCCGGGCAAATTCAAGGAAAAAATAAAGGGCTCTTTCAAGGAATCTTTTATTATAGGGATACTTATAGTCTCCGGAAAAATATTTTGGGATGATATTTAAGAAAGTTGTTTTGGGAAAGAAATTCCATTTATGCATCCAAAGGAAGTTAAAGATACTGTTTATTGTTATTTGAGCTAAATTTTCTTTACTCAACTATGGCAACAACGAGAATTGCAATTATTTTTGTCTGCAATCACGTTTTAACTAGTTGCTAGTTAAATACAAACCAATAGTATTCTAAAACATAAAATTTTAAAAGGGTACCAATTTTTTTTTTAAATTTATTTTGGTAATGGTAAATTTGAAACTCCTGTGGAAACCCGAATTTAAATTCCAGAAATTTTTTTAATTTTGTTTTTAATGTTCTATATTATTATATAAAACAAAAACCAATGAGTTTGGATTATTTAAAAATATTTAAAACCAAATTAAAGCGAAAAAGTCCCAAAATATTTTTGAAACATTATTTATCACATACTGTTCCAGATTTTTGTTCTTTTTACAAAGCTGGAATTACATTATCAGGTATTATTTTGGTATTTGAAATAATTCAATTAGTACTAGTAAAAATCTATTGAAAATCAGGATATCATGAAACTAGGGTTGGGTTCAATTGGTTGAAACCAAACGCGAAAATTACCCTCCGTGATTTCTTTTTAAGATAAGAAATTTCCCCTGAAGAAGTTTTATTTTAAATTTTGCGCAACGGTTTTTTTATAACTTGAAATGAGTATTTAATAAACAGCAATGGATATCAATAAATAAAAGCAGTGCTTAATTAAATTCATATGAACTCATATCAAATATGCATATGTATGTGTATTATTACAAAATATAAAACTTTTAATTAACAAAACTGCTTTAATATTAAACGTCGTAATGTTCAATTAACATTTAACAGTAAATATGATAATACTCTGCATGCTACTGCATGGAGCAATTCCACGAAATTAACTTAATTAGAATTTTCACTAGTCTAACGCTGTGTTTAATAACTGTTTTAGTTTTATAATTCCAACCTTATTCAGCCAAGTTTAGATTATAGAATACGACCAATTGTTCCCAAAGATATAAGTTGTATATATAAATGCAGGGTATATTATATTTCATTTTCTGTAGTCAGGGTTGTTAAAATTATTTTGTCAAAAAGGGTAGTTTTTTGTCAAAGGTTATAGAAGGTTTTAAAAATTACTTTTCCCCAACACCGGAGCACCTGGGCCCGGGCGAGAGGGTTCCGGCTTGATTTGGGGGAGAGGGGGATTTGATTAAATTCAAAATTGGTTTAATTTCAAAAGTTTTTAATTTAAAAAACCTCAAAGGGATTTAAAATTACAGCAAATGCAATACTAATACTATTTACTAAAATATAAAAACTAGATTAACATTTAGCGTTGCGTTGTTTATAAATACTAAACGAAGTTTCTTCTTAGTTCAAACCGATTTTTTAATATATTGACAGCCGTAAAAAGGGTAAAATAAAAATGTAGGGGGTCAAAATTTGCTAATGGTTTTATTTGTTAATTTTGGATGCACTTTAAGGCAGACTTTTGATTGTCATAATTTCAAAAGAACATTAACGGTCATTGATGTTTTCAAATAGATAAATTTCCATCATGTACATTATATATTAAAATATAATATCATTTGCTCTTAAAAATAAGCTCGAATGTTTGTGCATATTTAATACTTTTATAGAATTCAATGTCCATTATACTAATATCTGAAATTATTTATATTTTGTATATCTCATTTCTTTCAAAGTCTGTCATCAGAATAGGATTAATTACCATTATTTCTTGGCACACATTTTTGCAATCATACAATTTCGCAATTATGGTAAGTATTTGCATATGGCAAATAATTAACAAATTTACTTATCTGGATAAATAATTGAGCCAAAACGTTCTTTTATTAGTTCTATTGTTATATATATTCAATGAGCAATCAATTACAGAAACTAAAGTCCGATCTCAGTGAAAATTTACTCGAAATATATATCGCTATTCTCATTCAGCCCATACCAGCGATTGTCTCGTCACTCCATCTTGACGCAGAACGTCCCACTCGCACGTCGCTTGCCGAGCCTCGGTCTCCACTCTAGAACATTAATTATTAATTAACTTAATCTTTTTTTGATAGCAGCAGAAATTCATTGCTGAATTTATTATTTGTTTTTCATTGCTGAATTTATATACCAAAAAAGTCGCATGTAACTGATTTGAAGGAATTTTTATGACATTTAAGTTCTAGAGACCCTTGTTTCATGCCGTTACCTTCAAACAAGGATCGCTTTAGTGTCAAATAATTGTGTTATATGTAGCCTACCTAAGACAAGAGGCTGGCAGCATAATATCCGAGTCAAAAAAAGGGTCAAATCAGGTCCAGTGGACCCCCCCTTTTAAACACTTGATGATGGAAAGATTATTAAAATTAATTTTCAAAAGTAGACATACCTAATTATCATCTCTCATAATAGTTTTTGAGTATTTTGAATTTCACAATACTTTGTTTTAGTACAAATTTAAAGCTAACTTACGCGTATGCATACAGATTTTTGCCCTTCATTATTAACAGCAAACATACGCACTCTTTTTGTTTTGGTGTATTTTATGAGATCTTGCCCGTGAGATAATAAATGTGAGTAATGCTTTTTGAAAACTTTTTTTCATGTATAAGGTATTATTAAATAAAATTACTTTACGGATTTTATCACGTTTATTTTACATTTTAATTCCCGACGTTTCGAACACTTTCCAGCGCAGCCGTGGTCACGGGGTAGACTGAGATGTCATGCGTCTTGTTTGCAGTGTTGAAGCAGGGTTTCCAGATCTTAATTTTTAATTTTATTAATTATTTTAATCTGTACTCCGACCTATGCAAAAGAACTGATTTTATCTTTACAGCCAGCAGTGGTATTATGCTTGGGTTTAAATTTTAATTTATTAATTATGGGATCCCAAGCAGGTGGTAAAACCTAACCATCTTCTCTATTGAAATTTGGATGTTTTTAATCTCATAGCCTCACGGATCATCCTTGGTAGGAATCGGTGTTCTTTAGGAGGATTTGTGGTCAGATCAAATCTGATGTAATGGTTTGGGTGATTTAACGTATGGTCACACACTGCCGACTTATTGGGTCTTCTATGTTTAATGTCAGCTATATGTTCCTTCACGCGGGTTCTTATTGCTCGCTTTGTTTGTCCAATGTAAGAGAGCGGAGGAGGAAAGTGTTCGAAACGTCGGGAATTAAAATGTAAAATAAACGCGATAAAATCCGTAAAGTAATTTATTTAATAATGTATAATATTCGCGCAAGCAATAGAAATATTATGTATAAGGTATTTTATATTTAAGGTAAGTAACAGTAATAAAAATACATTTAGAACAAGAAATAGTGCATCTCTGGAGTTACCGGATATTTAAAAACGGTTTAAAGTTATATAGCAAAAAAAAAACAAATGGTATTCAGACAAGTAATAAACTATAAATAAAATTATTGCACTGAATCAGGACGGAAGAGTACATTTAAAACTACTTGGGTTCAAGAATTATATTTTACTTTTCTTTTAGTTTTTAAGCAGGGCGAATATGTTTTACTGCATTAGACTAAATTATTTTTAAAATAAGTGTTTTCATTCTTACAAACCGTGAAACATATTTAAATAAATAGTAACAACATAAATTTGCAAGCTGTCGTGTATTACATAGCGTAGCTGCTGCGTCGCTATTCCCAAGAACCATTTATTATACGGGATACTTATCGTCCACGAAAATGTATTCTGGGATGATATTTTTAATAAAATGTTTAGAAAAGAAACTACCACTCCCTTGTATGTGTGTTTTACTTACACACAAGGAAGTGATATTTTCTTAACATTTATTTTACATTTATTCTGAGTAACAAAGCAAGTTGCTTTGTATTCTAAGTCTAAATTGACTAAACTCTGCTGTACTCATAAAATATACATTTATGTTAAAAGTCATATACTAAATCGCTAAAGTATTCTTAAAATCAATTTTGTGTCGATTTATTATAAACGAGCAGTCTAATACTAGCGTACACTCGTAAGAAGTGAAACTTCTTTATGACGTTATTTTTTTTTTAAAAATTATCAATTTCCAAAAAAAAAAAACAAATATATATGTTAAATTACCTAATATAGGTTAAAGTAACTTGAAAACTTGAAAAAAGAATAACATGATCACGCCTCTTATGGAAGTCGATGCTATCGCCACCTGGAAGTTTCATTTCAAAACAGGTGTTAATGTGACATTTAAAGGAACTTAATACTCAATGCCAAATATCTAAATAGATGCTTAATGCGTCCACTAGTTTGGCGCTGTCGCAAAACGCTTTTAAAAATTTGTATACATATGTTAATAACGCGCTCCAAAAATGCCTATAATAAAATAATTTTGTTACTGAAATGTTAACTAAGCTACATATAAACAATTCATTATCCTAGAATCAAAAAAAAGATAGCGCGTAACGGAAAAAAAGATGGCGCGTAACAAAAAATGTTACACCAAATTTTTTTCCAACCCTGACAAAGAAGTTTCACTTCGAAAAGTAGCCAATTTTACTCAAGGTCAATGTAGTTTTTATTTCAAATTTGTCTTAAAAGTTATTAAGTTTATTTATTACTACCGTAGACACGAAAATGCAAATATATCCTCTATATGATATCTGGATAGTAGAAAAAACAGAAAGAATAACCGACTAGAAAAGGACCGAGCTTTAGTCCCTCACACATTCAATTCTACAGCCCGTGGTATGTAGCATGTAGCATGGACAGAACAATCACAGGATTTCTGGTACATCCTATTGTGTATTGTTTCAATTTGTGTTTGACAGAATCGATTTATACAAATAGAGGCCATCGCGCTTTGCCGTGAAAAGAAAATCTAGCTGCAATATTTTTCGTCGGCATACATTTGATGCCGAGTAGAAGTCGTATTCGCTTTTAGAATGTGCTCTTTCGTTTTTATTAATATTGTGTATTTTTGGTGAATTTTAAAATTTACTGCAACATTTTAACACGATTAACGACTTGAATGAAAAAATAAACAAGTAAATTTAAAATATTTTGCTAAGCATTTGTTAGTAGTAAAGCAGCTTAGTTAGCTTGCTTTAGAAACTGGAGGCCTTGGGACCGAATCCTACGTAGACTCAACAACTTTTTATTGTTGTTTTCTAATTGGCAAAGTGGGATGATTTTATTGTGTTCTGGTTTGAAGGGCACCGTAATTGGCGTATTTACTGGGTTAACGAGACCAAACCTCCTAAGTCTCACGGTAGGCAGCACGTTGATGATGCCCCTTGGTATTGACGATGTCCATGAGTTACTTTCCTTCAGGTGGCCCATCTGCTCGTTTGTCTACCCAAATTGAAAAAGTAGAAAGATAATCAAAGTCAAATTTGTAAATCCGCTGTAAAAATGTTTGCAATTGTTGTTTCACTAACAAATGTTATCCTACTTGTACGGCATGGATTGAGATAAAAAATCTTGACACATTTTGTTCACGCACAGATTTCACAAGAGAAACATTTAAGAAAAATACTGTTTTTTTTTTTAATAAATATAGAGTACGAAATACGGATAATGCCGGAAATTTTATTGCCTAATGTCTTTAAGGAAGTTTAAAAAATTAAGTTGACGCCCATGTATCACGTAATTGTGTTACATTTTATGCCCAAATTTTTGTTACAGACTTTTTGTATGAATTTACTGCAGACATTTTTATTTTCAAATTCCAAAGGGCAAAAGTTGCTTCACGAGTTTTAATTAAGTTTTCATTTTTGCATTTTGCAAATGACGTTAGAGTTTAACAAGGAAATGTAATAATTTAAATATTTTTCTTATTCGTAATAATAAAAAAAATGACAGCCGTTAATAAAATAAAATTATTTATTGTTTTTGACATAAAATTAATATGTTATCGATTACAATTCTCTTCACTTTTGCTGAAATTTCAAAGATTTCAAAACTAGTTATTATAATTCAATTCGAAAATCGAGTGCCATTTATTTATTTAAAAAAAGATTCTCGGTCTTGTCACAAGGTCTTGTCAAACTTTTTTAGTCGTTAAGAAAATGGAATCGACTCGAGAAAATTCAAGAGCGATGATTTATTATGACTTTCGAAGTGATTTAACACAAAAACAGTGTGTTGACCGGATGATTTCTGCATTTGGTAATGAAGCCCCATCCAAAACCACAATTTATCGCTGATTTGCAGAATTTCAACGTGGACATGTCAAGCTCAGTGACGATCCCCGTCAAGTCCGTCCAAAAACTGCAGTCACACACGAAAACGTTGATGCTGTGCGTATGCTGATTGAGGAAGATCGACATGTGGCAGACCGTGTAATTCAGGCAACTTAAGACATTGGCATGAGTCAAATACAAATACTATTGCATGAACAATTAGGTGTAAAAAATTGTTTTCCCGACAGATACCGTATTCGCTCTGTGAAGAGCAAAAAGCAGATTCCATGCAGGATCTTCAAATGCTGTATACGACATCACATCAGGTGACGAATCCTGGATATATGCGTACGAACCTAATACAAAAAACCAGTCATGAGTTTGGATTTTCGAAAATGAGTTGAAGCCTACAAAAATTATTCGTTCACGGAGTGTTGCAAAAAAAATGGTGGCCACATTTGTCTCAAAACCGGCCATATTGCAACTATTACTCTTGAGGGACAAAGAACGGATAATGCAGAATGGTATGCTAGCATTTGTTTGCCAACGGTCGTTTGAAGAAGCTGTGAACGCCTACAAAACGGCCATTTTGGAGACCTTTACTTCGGAATGGAATGGTTGCTTCAATGATTGGTTCCATCGTATGAAAAAATGTGTCAAATTTCGCGGAGAGTACTTCGAAAAGCAAGAAATACATATTTAAATAGTAATGTTGTGTCACTTCCTTGACTCCCGAAATTAACAGTGCCGCCCTTGTAATTCTTGTTAAATATATTAACCTAAAAGAATCGTATTAAAGGGAAGTTGGAGTTTATGTATATTTTTGTCAAAACCTTAAATATTTTGGCAAAGTTAGAAAAAGTTATTTATAATTTTATCTTAAAAACAAACAATTTACGAACAATTTAAAAGAAACAATTGCTTGTAAAATATAACTATAACGGTTTCCAAGTATGCCTTAAAATTCATCATTCACCTTTGTCATTGTTAGTGCTATTCAAAATAATTTTAAATTTAAGTTATTTTATGTAAATATTTTCTTAAACTCTTTGTTATAAGATTAATTTTAAAACTGGGTCCTCGTAAGGAAATAAATAAATCTATCAATATATACAGCTTGTTAATATTCAAAAAGCTTACTAAGTACTGTTTCTATCTTCACGTTTTCTTCTTCTTCTTTTTCTTTTTTACCTTTTTCTCACATATTTTTGATATTTTGTTTAATATTTCACGTTTTTTGTGTGTTAAATTTTATATAGTCTATATAAAGTAAAATTACTCTTATATTAAACAGCAATATTTTTTATTAATGTTAGAAATATTTTGATAATATTTGCGGTCTTCAAAAAGTTCTACGTGTCCTTTCAGGCTTTTATGCTTTCCTTAACTTTTTAACTGCGATCTCCTAACTTTGCCAAAGCAATTACAAATTGAAATATAGCCCAGTTAAGTAAGTAACATTTTTGACTTATAGACTTGGACGAAGTTAGAAGTATATATATTTAAAAGAGGTTATCTACCATAAGTATAAGACAATTAATACATAATAATTTTTCTTATCTCATTGAATATTCAATAATGTTTGTTTACCTAATTTACAAATTAAAAACAAATTACTTTTTTATAACATTTCGTTTTATATAATAACTAGTGATAACATTAAGAGAGGAAATGAAACTATTTAACCATCTCGTACTTTTGTTTCAGGGTAAATATTTTCAGCTTTATTATTTCCTAACTGAAATAAATGCAAAACTAAATATGTGATGGTATCATTTCAATAATCTTAATTTATCGATTATTTAATAATTTAATATTTTTAACCTTTATTTTCTAACCTTGTGGAGTCGACAAAAAAGTATTTTCGTATCTTCTGTCTCTGTTATAACGTAGAGCAACCTAACAGTTCTATGTTACGACTTAGAGAATGAAGTCGTGCGTGATTCTTGAATTTGAACAGAAAGCACAATATAACATATTTTTTATCATTCTGTAAATATTTATCTCGTGTCGTTCTTGAAATAAAAAATGTTAATGAAATTTAAAGAATTGTTGTAGTGGAAATGTTACATCATAAACATCAAACATTTTTAGCAACATTGTATGTATAAATTGGTTAGGCAAAAGCTCTTTTAAAGGAGAAGTGAGTCGTGTGTAAGAAAACGTGCATGTCAGAGAATAATGTCCTAGACACTATTTGCATATCCTTCACTTCAACAGTATCCTTAAGCAGGTTAATGAGAGCGAGTCAAAGCTGCTTAAAGCGTTGAGAAGTACAAAATTTCACTTTGATGTATAAAGAATTTAAATTTTAAATTAACAAGAGGTAATAACATTCACACGTGTTGTGATTGCGAAAAGTTTGTTGTTGCGGTTTTCTGACAAAATAAACGTACAAAATATGTAATTATTTCTATGCTTACGCAGAATATTATACATTATTAAATAAAATTACTTTACGGATTTTATCGCGTTTATTTTACATTTTAATTCCCGACGTTTCGAACACTTTCCAGCGGCCGTGGTCACGGGTAGACTGAGATGTCATGCGTCTTGTTGCCAGTGATGAAGCAGGGTTTCCAGATCTTAGATTTTTATTAATTATATATAAACGTACAAAATATGTATTATTATTTATGATATGAATGTAAATAGGATAATACTTATGTATATATTGTTCTACTAAATAAAGATATTTACATGTAGTATATAAACCGACGATCAATAAGAAAGAACTGTAATGCTTCTATACTGAATGAACATATTTTTGACTTTTGAGATTTGAGACTTTGACTTTGATATAAGTTAACAAATAACGTTACTGACAATTAAAATAATATCTTTAATAAATTAAGAAATATCTTTTAAACGGTTTAAAAAGTTTTATCGATAGAAGTTCTATTGATAATGATTTAAAATAAATATGTCAAATAGTCAGCAATGTAACAAATTAAGCCTGATGCCAAAATTTTACGAATTCTCTACACATTGAGAACACGCTTCATAAATCACATGAAGAAATCTTATTATGACTAAAATTTAATTACTTTAAATTATTTACTTCACCAAAACTCAATGTGAAACATATTTTTTATATCCTAAAGGTCTTATTTTATGATCGTTTTTATTTAGGACAGGATATGCTTAAGATTTATTATTACAGATTTATTATTTACAAGTATTATGTCAGTTGACCTTGAAAATAGTAACACGCAAGTGCTATTGTTTGACAAGACTGGCCAAATGTTATTTAATAAGCCGAAACAATGTTTCACACATTTATTGACATTTTCGTTAAATAAAACAGGAAAAAATCATGGCTACTAAATACTACATTATTAAAAAAAAATTATAATACGCTAACTAAATAAGTACTTTTTTTTACTATAAAAACGTTGAGTATAATTTAAGAGTAACTAAACGCGATAAATAAAACTCATTTCTTTATTACGACTTTCCAATAGTATTTGTAATAAAATAGGAACTAATGCTTCATATCGATTAACTTGCTAAACTAAATCATTCCGATAACTACGCCCGTCGGCCTATTGTTCCGTTCCCAATCGTTCTTCGACTTGTTATTTCGGACAGTATCCAATTCTCACGGTCGAAAATTGAATTTTATCCACTGCACTGCAAGATTGGTTGCCTGTTAGCTTCTCTTTAGTGATGGAGTCACTTTATATTTCTATGAACATCCAACACTTAAGTTAAAAATGTTCAATGTTTTATTTAATTGATTTACTAGCTAAGATTATAGTTATGCAATATATAGAAAAAAAAAAATATTATTTTACCTTATTCAATTTTAAAAGGTTTAGAAATTCTTTACTAATGTTTTAGAGAGGAAAGATTTGTATTTTGTGTCTATGTTTGTAATTAATGATATGGAACTTAAAAACTACGGTGCTGATTCAAAAAAATCTATAACTATTAGATAGCTACGTCCACCTTGAAAAACATAGGCTTACTTACAGGCGTACTTTTGATTCAACATAAATCCGTTTAAGAAATCTAAAAATAACACGGACAAAGCCATGGATGGACTGCGAGCATAGAAGAGAACTAGATGTAATATAATTCGACTATCAACATTTTAATTATATTTCCTTTCACGGTAGTTTGCGAACAGTTTACTTATTTTACTGAATAAAAATCAACTGTTATAAATGTACATAACATAACATAAATAAATAACATACTAATTAAACAAAGAGGTAGGACTATTAAGAATAATGACTTATATGTTATAGTCCTATTCACATATTAATAACTTCCAAACTAGCTACACTGCCAACTGTTATTAAACCTTTATGATGCAAACAGCTGTATTTAATTGTGGCTCCTAACTAACGCATGATATCATATTAATTACTGTATAATTAACAAAGCCATGCACATGTAAGTTAAATGTCTGTAATAAAAGAAACGTCATGTAATTTATCGTAAATTAGAAATTTCATAAATAAAATATTCTGCTTTAGTCCATTAATAAATTAAAAATTTGCAAAGGAACTTTTATGTATAAAAGGTTATTTCGCTTCATAGACAATTTAAATTATAAGATACCTTGATAACGAACTGTATGCCTGTATGCTATTGTGAAGAAAAAAAATTGTCTTAACATTTTGAAAAGAATAGATTCAATAAAAAAATTATAGAAAAAACGTATTTAAATTTTACTTACTCCAGTGGTCATGCACGAGGTTTTCTTCCACAAACAATAAGAAACTGTAATATAAAAGCATTATGCTTAAGATTAGAATAGAAAAAGTCTTTCGTACGCGATAAAAAAAAAACTTATATTATATATAATATTCAAGATTAAACAATAATAATCATATAGATCACTCACCACAAGTTATATTTACAAATACATTTGTAAAAAGAGAAAAAGAAAATTAGACTTATTAATTGAATTATTACTTTTTACCGCTTTTTTGTTAATCTTTTCTTGTTTTTATAACTATATTTGTTGTATAATGTGATTGTTACATGTGATGTATTTCAATAAGTTACAGATTCATGCTGAGAATTTTCATTGTTATCCAACTGTCTGGCTTTCTGTTGTTTCAATGTTTGAGATTCTCAGACGCCTAATTGTGAACTGGAATAAATTTAACAAATTTAAATTTTCCAATAAATTTTGTCTGACATGTTCTTAACTTCTAGTATAATTTGCCTTTTGCACTTTACATTTGCTTCTTTTTATTATTAATGCACAATTTTTGTCGTATTGGATAATCCGATGCATAACATCTATTTTAATTTGGACAATAAACCTGCTATAGATTTATTATAAAATATTCAGAGATATATGCATAACTCATTCAATAAAAACAATCTCTACTAAATCCCTATATTTTCCTATAGAAATTTAATACAGAAAAATTAATAAGCGCCATATATATTAATCGAAATAATATTAATACATGCATAATAACATACACGAAGGACTTGTAATTACTTTGTTATATTATAACTTTTGTATACGCCTTAATTATTTTCACCGACTTCTCAAAAGAAGAAGATACTCAATTCGAAGCGTCATTCTTTTCTTAAATGATAGAAATTAGCTTCCCATTAGCCATATTTTTTTTATTTTTGATTAAAAGTTTAATAAATATTTGAGAGATAAAAAATGACAGCACAAGAAATCACAACCTCGTGCAATTAAATTACAAACGATGCAAATAAGGCATGTATAAAGCTCATTTAAGGTAATATAGTTTAAGTTCACATAAAAGGTATTGCAAAAAAAATCTTCATTCTATTAACATAAAACATAGCATTACTAAAAGTCTTACAAATTACTATGAACAAAGTGTACTTAGTGAGACGTTACTCAAAGAACTTCGTTATAGGATGGGAATTGAAGAGAAAACAACACGTTCATAACCGTTATTTATAATACATTCCTTTTAAATAATTCCAAATGTCTTCTTGATACTTCTTATAAACTTTTATTTTTCACTAAAACCAAGTTTTTTATCACCTGGAAGTTATGGCCTTAAATAATTACAAACTATATTTTGTTTGTAAATACAAGTTAACTTCTGTCATGGCGATGTTATTGTCTTCTGTCTGTCAAACACTACGTTGGTATACCCTTAAACACAAAAATAAAAAAGATTGTATTATATAGTCCTTTAAGATATTAGCAAGATAGTCTAAACATAATGTTTGTTTTATCTTGTTAATAGTCAACATCCTTTCTTATTTTCTTTGTCGATTAAAACAACATGATGAGCAGGAAGTTAATTTAAAGGTAAGTGTTAAATTTAAGAAGCGCATTTAAAACCATAACTCAATCTTACTTCTCGTTTGCCAGTAATGACCCCGATACCCTCAAAACCGGAAGCGGCACATTTTAACGTGTATTGCAAAAAGGAGACCTATCACCTCTAATCTTTAATATAATAATCAAACGTTCGTTACTATTCTTGGAACTCACATCAAAGTTTAATTAATTTTATCTTAATCCGACATAAACTAAGACGAATAGTTTTAAAAAAGTATGTGAAAAATTTACGACGGCGTTCAACGAAGTTATTCTAGACGTGAAGTGCAATTAATTTCCATTAGCTATTAGCTCGCTTTAGTTCTTTCTGCTTAAATGTAATTATATAATAGACGCGAAGCTGTAATAAGAAGAAACAAAATTGCTGCTTCGAGTACATACCGTATTTGCATTGTTACTGTTTGGATACTCGAATACAAAATTTTTAAATTAAATTTTTATCTTCTGTATAACTATTGGCGTAAAAAAAGTTCTTTTCAATAAATATGTCTCATCAATTAAATTGGAAAAAAAATAAAGTTAATAGTGAATCTTGTGAATTTTATAATACTTATATATACTCATATTTTAATTAAGAATAGCGCAGAATATTGCTGTTGTTTACTCCCATGCTGTAGTAACAACGAATTTTAATCGCTCCAGTTTCTTACATTTGTAAAAAACAATCAAACGATTTTGCAATGTGTGTGCCATACCGGATAGCTTGCCTTCAAAAATATAAGTATATTAGGTGCTAAAAGTAAACCAGTACTGGGAGTCTTAATTTATAATTCCTTTAGTGTGACTGACATTACGATTTTTTTTCGTCACTTTCAATGTTTTAAAAAAATATATACTCTCTATCTTAATAATAAAAATATGGTTGTGCTTTGAGAATCGTCTCTGACACCCATTCCGACTTCGTTATCGTGACGTATATCAGTTCTCATCCTAAATTGATTATACACTATATAGCGTAGTATTGGACGCTTGACTGATATCTAATTTTCATTTAATTAATATATATATATATATATATATGATATATATATATTATATATATATATATATATATATATATATATATATATAAGTATAATTTACATATACTCGCTATCTAATGGTTTCATTATTATTGCCGATATGAGATGAAATAAAACATATCCTTTAAACTTATTTGGATCCGACCTGTACTTATGGTATTTTTCTAACAGAAACTTAATGTATATGTTTTAATGGAATATTGTGTTGAGTTGATGTTGAATCATGCTCTATAATAATTTGACGATTTCAATATTTATGGTGTTTTAATGGACATATTAATATTAGACTTATTTACGTATATTACATCTATTTTAAATTATTTATAGTGTTTTTTTAAACTTACATCTCTACCGGACTTCAATTATATTCCTTAGTAATTGCGAACCTTTCTAATTATTACTTTCTGATGGAAGATATTTCATAATCTCAATAGACTTTTTATCTTCCGCATGTACTTATACCAAATACTTTATTCACTACTTTTACTATACGTTTTTTTTATAATTACATCAAGCTACGGTAACGAAAATTCTTTTAACGAGATCCTTAATAAAAAGTGGTATCCTTTCCCTAACTAAAAGTTCCTTTCGGGCTGATTACACCTGTTTCCCAGGTGCGGGAAGGATATACAATAAGGCCGTAAGGCTAATTAAACTGTTGGCGTAAGTGTCGCTTCCTAAAGTCGACGCGAACTTGTCTCTTTCTCTGATATATATTTTAAGTTATCCAAAAAAGACTTTTGATTTTACTTTGGAAAATAATTTAAAATATTTCATCTATACAAAGAAATAACATATCAGTGTCTGCACGTAACATTACAATGTTTATTTAAGTGTTTTTTTTTTAATTACTGCATAGTCACTACATAGTATAAAACAAAGTCGCTTTTTCTGTCCCTATGTCCTTATCTATGCTTAAATCTTTCAAACTACGCAATGGATTTGATGCGGTTATATTTAAAAGGCGGAGTGCTTGAAGAGGAAGGTTTATATGTATGATATATGCTTAATATCGTAGGTATGTTTTCTATCAGCGTAGCTCTCGTGCGAAGCAGGGGCGGGTCGCTAGTGATATATAACAAAACAATGTTTTTTTTTTTGATTTTGTCTGTATGTCTGCTTGTCTAGTACAAGCAGACTAATCTGTGGGATGGCTGGTCCGATTTTGATAGGACTTTCACTAAAAGATAGCTAAGGTAACGAGTAGTAATTTTTTTATTGAAAAAGTAATCATTTTATTCCATTACCACGTGGACGTGCATGAGTCACGGGTTACAGTAAGTATTGAATATATGTACTGAGTATTCGTTGCAGCATTTTTATCATAATTCAATGTTATAACCGACAGTATCGATTTATATTTAAATATAGAATTGTTAACTAAAAGTATATAATATCAAAAGTACAAAATTTTAGTATTTTTTTACCTAGTTTATGTTTATTTAAAAAAAATACTCCACTATTCTGACAAAATGTGA
>JAGSMT010000735.1:0-41475 GCA_029286875.1 Lamproptera curius
AAACGTTTTATCGTCAGGTTCTTGACGGCTTTGAATTGCAAACGTTTCCTAGTTTAAAAAATAGCTGCAATTATTTATATATGGGTGAAAACTTCGAATGTTTTGAAAATACTTTATTTTTTATAAGAATATGATAACGTACAAAATTCCGGAACACTACTAATAATCATTTTATAGTATTTCTTAATTATTTTCTTGTTAATCTTAAAATAACAAAGTAAATAATTCGATTCCAAGTTTCTTTAAAAATAGAGGTCATAGATTTATGGCACCATTAGGCAACTTTATAGTGTAATAACTTGAAATAGGCGCTTGGCAAAACTATTATAACTGCAAGTTAAAAATCATATATTGATAATGATCTGCTTGATTTTTGAGTTGAAACTAAGTAAATTTCTAATTAAAGTTTTACTTATGTAGTAAGCTCCTCAGTTCAACTAAAGAGAAGGTTAAAACAATCAATAAGCAAGTGATAAACTTGTATATTGATTAAAGATATTCTAATTTAAAAAGATATTTAAATAAGTCATAAAAAGCGATCAAGGTAACATATTGTCTCGATGGTGATATCACATGATCGGGCTACCATCAAAAACCTCGTAAAGGGAACCGCTTAAATATTAACTGGCAGGACAATTGCTGTAAGTTACCATTTTATTTGAAAATTTGTTATTATTAATTTGCTATCTAAATTTGAAATAGTAATAATGGCCGTGTCCTTCAAGTAGATTCTGTGTAATATAGATGTATATGTTAGAAGTCATCCAACCGCGCAGAGATATTTTAATACGTAGGATTGATAATTGACACGACTGGAGAGAGATCATGTGCAGACAATTTTGTACTCCATCCGACTTTATTCTAAAAGTCGGATGAGGCATTTCTAACATCTGCTTAACATCGATATAACATCGGGTCGTCAACCCTTGTTGCCCTGACTAATTAGGAAACAACAACGAAATTTTGTTAAGTTCCGGAGAATCAAATCACGACCTGCGGTTTTTCCTCAGTGACAATTAATGAATATTGTATTTAACTAACCATGTAGTACTGGCTATCTAACGATCTCCTACAATTAAGCGCCAGGAAGTGGCATATTGGTAGTAAAATCACTATATAAACATTATACTAGGTAAAATATAATACTAACCAACTAAAACAACACTGAAAATTTGTGAGTCCCGCAGAGATTCGAACCCATGACCTCGGTTTCTAACGCACACGCCCATACTATTAGGGCTACGGAGGCGTACATAAACTATACTGTTAATTTATGATGATTGAACTTTTGATTTCGTAAGGTTTCTAATGCGTCACGCTTCCGATCTATGCTGTTCTCATCCGTGGCGTGATCAGGGCAGCCTTGATCGTCTCTCCTTCTTCTTCGACAAAACGCTGCACATTTTCGCAGACGCTAAATTTAATTTTATTCGTGAAAATTTTACCTTCAAGCGATTAAAAAGTTTTCTTCAAAAACAGTAATAATGCTATTATTATGTAAAAAAATATATAAAGTATACTGGTAAGACTCGTCATTATTCGACTTATTTACACATTAGCGGACGAAAAGCAGTAAGCACCGTATTTGTCAACGTCTAAAATAAGTCATCAGTCGCCTCTAACTGAAATGATGGATGATAAAGCAGAAATTCGCTAGTTGACCGACGATGTGTCCGACAGTTGAAAAGAGCGTATTTAAGTGTCAGAGTTTACCATTGACTTACTTCTTTTATAGTACTGATTTACTCAGTTTATTATTTAGACGTAGTTATAACAACCATTCGTATTTTAATCTGCATTTTTATAAGAATATTAATTTATAGGTATGGTAAAAAGCTTACTTTCCATGAAGCGAGACATCTATTTTTTGATAATAAATGACAGTTATATAATATTTTCAAAATACAATTACAAGTACCGATTTAACCGTTATTACTTGATTTCATTAAGAAAACAGAACAATATCTTATATGATTACTGTTCATAACAGACATATAGTCGCCATCTTATATTTATTTCGAACTTCTTCCAGTAATCAACAAATATCCGTTATTTACAACGAAATGCCATAGAAAACGTTTGCAATGCTCTATTTCTATAACATATGTTTAAATCAATTTATTCTATAATAAAGTCAAAGTCAAAGTCAAATATCTTTATTCAATATGGAAGCATTACGTTTCTTATTGATTGTCAAATAATCTCCCACCGTTTCGGAAATGGAAGCCTCTGACCTGAGAAGAACCGGCGTAAGAAACTCAGCGGACTTTTCTTGCTTTTCTTCAATAAGATTTTACAAAACTTTTACATAAAACCACATTTTACTACTTTGAAATAGCCTGGAGCGAACAGTTCATTACCAGGTGTGTTATCTATCAAGTAGTCATTAAAAATAATATCCTTTAACACAAACGTTCCTTTACAACTTTTTAATTTTTTACAGATAAGCTGAACGTTTTCTGGTATTTTATTGTAGAAGAGTATACATTGTCCCATGAAGAGTTTCATCGTTCTTCGAGCCTAGTTTTGGAAGAACATAATTATGCTTATTCCTAGTATTTATATTATTATATTATTACTATAGGCGAATACTAGAACTACTAGTATAAGATATTTACTGTACCAACCATCCAATAATGTAACTTATACAAAATCTTCCAATAAAACATACCTCAAAAATGAAACAGTAGTTTTAAATTATAATGGACAAAATATTGGACATTTTTTCCACACAGCTCTGTCCGTGTTTTTAGGTTTTGAAAGAAGGTAAAAGTAGCCTCTGTTTGAAGATGAATGTAGCTATCTAATGGTAAGTTTTTTTTTTAAATGGGCACCGTGGTTTTGAGCTTACTTCTACACATATGCATTACAAACATACACACTAAAATACAGATCTTTTCTTTTTATTATACTAGCGTGGAGAAGCAGTTGCAGAGACTTTGCCCCTAGGTAATATAAACGCTGAGTTTCTTAATTATATTTTAAAGAAAGTCGTGTCAAAATCGGTCCAGCCATTCCTAAGATTAGCCAGAACACAAGATAGTGAGACATAAATAAAAAAATGTTACATATATCAGTTAAATCACAATGTAATCATTCAAAATGTTATAAATTACTTTTATTAATATTCTACTATCTAGTATTTGTACACTGAAATAATAGAAATGTCATAATAGATAGACAAATGTCTACGAGAGGTTACGTAATTAAAATGCCAGCAAATTATAACGACGACGCATCTCTAATCTATCATGAACTAAATAACATATGTCAAAATATTGTGTGTTTTAAAATAAGGTTACATAATAAAGTTTAGAAATTTATTCAAAAAGTTGTGATGATTCATTTGAATATAAAATCTTCATTTAATAAAATACTGACACTTTATTTCCGTTAATGTATAAATGGATTATTTTATAATATATGCACAAAGCTAAATGAATTCGAGTACAGGAAATGTTGAGTTAAAGCTATGGGATCGAAAATAATTATATTTACTCTATAAACGTTCCGCTTTGTGTGTGTGTATATATACATGGAAAAACTATCGACGAACATAGAATTTTGCTTGTATTATATAAATATATAGTTATTTACAAATAAAGTCATCTAGTTTCCATAGTTCAAGCTTTGCTAATTTGGGACTGGATGGTGTAATTCGTTTAGATCATTGTTATTATTGTATTAAATAGTTCTTAAATGTAAAAATATATTTTGTAATATTCATAAATGTAACATCTATGTTCAGCAACACATCTTTTATATAAATGAATAAAATTTATGCCTGTAACAGTAATATAATATTTAAAAGCAACATTTTTCAAAATGTCTGGTTTGATATTGATGAGGACTTTTACTAAACTAAAATATAGCCTCTAAAGATGGTACTGAAGCCACTTTAATCACACAAAAAATATTATCAGAATTTAACTATATTTGATTAAAATTGGGAAGTTAATATGCTTTTAATATTAACTTTAAAATAATTATTTCACCACTAATAGAGATAAGAAAAAAAGTCAATATTTTGATTATTTTTTTAATACTAATTTATGAATGCAACAGACCCAAAAATAACGAAACAAAGTATTATTTTGGCACTGTGGAACGCATATAGCTATCACAATAGAAATATCTTATGTTTCATGTTTTCCGCCTCCAGAGTTAATGACCCAACGTTTCCCTTAAAACTAAAACTTGTGTACTAGCCAACTTTATAACCACATTCACCACTTTTTATCGCTTCTTCTTGGCATAAATAACAATAACATGTAGTTCACTGAATAGTCACACCAGTTTTCGTTTATGGACTATACATCGGCAGAAGCGCAAGCGAGCACGACGCGAATGCTGTATCGGCCAATCTTAAAAATAAAGTTAAGTTTATAACCACCACTCACTCAACTAATCGTAACGTTTCAGATGAAGCGGCGGAGTCGTCTGCCGCTAAGTCCAGCGGCAGGCGACCACGGCGCCGTGGTAATCAACGTTCGGCGCGACCTGACAACAACCGACGACCAGGTAGAGGGCAGCGGCGGATCAAAAGGGCCTGGGATGGCCACTAGAATCGTTTGCCGATTCATCGGTGCCGTTGCTGACCTTATTCGAGACGTCCTCACTGCGATGGCGACAGGGCAGGTGCCAGTTGCGGCGATCTGGGATGCCTTGACCACCTACTTTCGACATTCAATGGCTAATACGGTTAGGCTAATGGCTGGAACCCGGGGGTATTGGCTCGAGAGGGCGAGATGCACCTCGCCGGCTGGCATCCATGTCATCCTCCGGGGAGACGAATTAAGACCGGGTTCAGTCTTCAGGTTCCCAACTGTAGTGTATCGGCACGACAGAAATCGCCACTAGTGCCCCTACCGTGGTACGGCCGTCTTAGTTAGGCGAGATCTAGTACTCGATAGGGATTGCTTTGCGTTGCTGGAAAGGAGTTTGACGTCGCCATATTACGCCCGCCTGGCACAATTTTGCGCTTCCGATATCCACACCATTTTTAGGCAGAACCCTCGCTCTCATTGTCGCGACCTCAACGCCAAGCATACGGCAGGTTGCGGGACATTCATCGAGCAGGGCGTGTGCTAACGAAGACGCGTCGGTGGGGTATGAGTGCTGGCTCCTTCAGAGCCCACCCATTAACCGACCGATGAAGGTCAGGTGCGGATATCCTCGATATTGCCCTAAGTTTCCAATGGAACCTCCCCATCAAACTCCGAGACATTGTACGACGGTACCACACAGCATTTACCTGTCCTCGTCCGCGTGTGGGTGCAACGGTGTCGAGCAGCGCAGGCTCCGCGGAAGGATTGCTGCCGGAAACACCATCCCTTTGAACATACGCTACCTGACAATATCTTACCCGAAGATGTCGACAGCGGCGAAAGACTTGTCTACAATAAAGGAGGCTAAGGAGGCGGGTATTCGCCGCTTTTGGGCGCGCACCCGTTGCCCGCGGGCAGCTGAACAACCGGTTGTCGGTGGAGGTTGTTTTGGAGGAACGGGTGAAAGATCACCGAGGTGAGTTGTGGGAGCGACGGTTGACGCCGCTGGCGAGCAACTCTTGTTTCAGTGCCCTGCGATGGCGGATTCTTGCGGAACACTTGGAACAGCAATTTGCCTCTAATCCTCCAACATTACAACTTCTCGTTGTCGCGCACTGAAGACAGGTCGAAAATAGCACGCAGGCTTCTGTCGTCCCGGCGTGGATCTTGCTGAGGTGGCATCTATGTCGAGGTCTGGCGGCTTTGCGTTACATTAATGTCGTGGCACGGTGATGATGGGATTCCGAATGCGGCTTTGAGGGCTCCTAGGCGGGCAGTCGTAGAATTGAGCCTGTTCCAAGGATACCGGTACGGGGTAGTATCCTAAAATTGATTTTCGTTGCCCAAAGGTAGGGCGACGACTACCGAAGTTATCGCCCAGTCACGTTGTATCCTTCATCCGGAAACTCTTTGAGCGGCTTGCTTGCCGGGCTGCCCTCATCTCATTAGAGGATACAGCATGCTTTCGAAGTGGCCACTCGACAGTTTCGCTGTTGACCCGTGTGCTGCGTTCGATAGAAATATCGTACTAAGTCAGTCGAGTCTTCCTCGACATCGAGAAGCTTTCCACCGTATCTGGCATGAAGGACTTTAGTAAACTGCTCGTCAATACCACCACACCGCGCGCGTTGGTGCGGTTGTAGCATCTTATTAAGTGGGCGCAACTTCTATGTAGTCGTCGAGACGTGATGAAGATCTCGTGCCATCGGAGGAAGCACGGCCGGATCTTTGCAGTACCACAGGTCTGATGCTATTTCACTTGCCGAGTCTGTTGCTATTTACACAATACATTGGCCTTGAAGGTTGCCTTAAGATGGTGAAAGAAAGGTGTTCGACGCCTTGTTGGCCGACGACAGTGCGTTCTTTACGTGGTCGTCGGTTCAATATTGCAGTACGTCGATTCAGATGTTGCTCGATTGTCTCTGATTGGTTGGACAAATGGCGGATAAGTCTCAACATCGTAAGACTACCGCATTTTATTCGACCTTATTCACCAGGTCTGCGCCGTTGCTGGCAATCCGTGGGCAAAGTATCGCTTGAGTGACACGATAACTTATATCGGATGTAGAATAAGCCGTACGTTAAGCATGGTCCCCGTATTGACCATTTGGTCAACCGCGCCAGAGCTGCGCGCGCGATTATACGGCCTATTTTGGCATCCACCTGCCACTCCGGACTAAGTTATCTGTGTACAGGGCATATATGCGCTCGCGATTAAACTACGCCCCGGCGGTACGCGTTGCTTCATAGTCACCGGAAATGACTGCAAAGTCAGAACAAAATCTGTCCTAGGTCATAGGGCGCAACGTCAGATACGACGTGATTGCGAGGGACTTAAAAATCGAATCGGCAAGGCGTTTGTTGTCCGTTTGGCCGCGAGTCTGTTTGACTGTGCAGATAATGGATCACATCGGACCTACACGGCTTGCTCCTTGCACGCTCTCCTGACGGGCGCCTATCCACGGAAATACTGCTGTTGGATGATCAGCTGGATAGGGGGATGAGGCTGGACACCCAGAACTGACGCCAATAAGTGTTAGCACGACAGCAGCCCGCGAATGTAGGTGCTTCAATAGTGTGCGCCTCGTTGCGCAGCACACTATGGGAGCAAGTCAAATATGCGACTTCGTTGTCCAAGAAAAGCCGGGGTCGATAGCGACGCTTGCATGCCTCGCATGTTGGCCTGGTGAGGCTCCAGGGGTGTCCGTGCGAAAGGCGGATGGCCTCGAGCGCCCTCTTGTGACAACGATGCTGTTTTGCGTTGTCATTTATATGACGACGTAAACACATTAACCACCAGAGGCCGCAAGTACGGACAATGCCCGGGGGACTGCTGTGCCCCTGCGTTCAACTCGGGTCATAGGGATAACCCCGATACCCGCACCTGCCTCCGTAGCCTCGTGGTATGGGCGTGTGCTTTAGAAACCGGAGGTCGTGGGTTCGAATCCTGCGGGGACTCAACAAATTTTCATTGTTGTTTCCCTGGTTGGTTAGGACAATTTGGGCCCGATCACCGATTGTCTGAAAAGTAAGATGATCCATGCGTCGGATGGGCATGTAAAAAGTCGATCCACCACCAACCCGCATTGGACCAGCGTGGTGGGACACGGTCAAACCCCGCCCCCTCCACTTAATGGATAGGGGTATTTTAGGGAGCCTATGTCCAGCAGTGGACTAAAAGGCTGATGATGATGATGATGGACCCGCACCTGCAGCCTGCCCTGTCACCATAGCGGTGTGTAGACGTGACCCCTCACGCACGCTACAAATGTGTGATGGAGCCGAAGATAGTGCAACTACCTTGAAACCTCATCGTGACCACTACTTAGCCGCTCCGTCGTACATGCATCTCCTCTTTCGTTATGAAAACCGGTGGTAGGTCCCCTTTTACAGGAGACCGCCTGGGTATCCGCAGTGTACTATTTCTGCCGCGAAGCAGTAGTGTGGAAAACACTGCTGTGTTCTGGTGTAAAGGGCACCATAGCCAACGTATTTACTGGTAAACGTAACCACACCTTATGTCTCACGCACGGTAAGCTGCGCGTTGGCGATACTACTGGTATTGCCAATGTCTATGGGCGTCGGTGACCACTTCCCATCAGGTGGCCTGACTGCTCGTCTGCCAGCGTATGCCATAAAAAATAAGTGGCGAGGCAGTACGGCGCAGTTCCTATGCTATGGATCGCCTAGCTCGACATCCTCGCGCATACTCCTTGCTTGCGGGCGCTTTGCTGGGCCTCCCAGAAGGGAACAACTACCACCAACCAAGCCGAGGAAGGGCAGGTTTCACAGCTGTGATAGACCGGCCGCTTGCGCTCCGCAACATCTTTACCAATGAGCCGTCTGTGCCATTGCCTTCAGTGAAGCAGCTCCGAATGAACTCAACGCGCAGCGAAGGAGGGCGATTCAAGCTCTCAACCTGCGCCTGGTGCTCAGGTTAGCACTGCAGCATCTGACGAAATAAGCGGTCTAAATCTGCCGCCCAAACCAAGGCGCGCAAAAGTGAGAAGACGCTACACTCCGCCTGAACGCAAAGAGGACAAATGCCCTCGTTATTTAGACGACGTTGAAGACGACGGTTTTAGACCATCCTCACCCGCATTGTCGATATCACCACCAACACGGAAGAGTCATCTCACAAGATCCTTGACACACTCACCAGCCCGTAGATTAAGCTACGAAGACTTTGAGCTGGGAGGCGAAGAGACCGCCTTACTAAACCAGACGTGAGCTTATGCGACCTTGCCTGGTATGCCACAACCAATATGCTACCACTGACACCACAATCACGTACCAGCGTCTTATTCCGAACCGGTGGTAACGTCCTTGACAATCAATAAGCGAGTGTTACACTTCTATATTGAATAAAGATATTGAATAAAGATATTTGAATTTGTATTTGAACTTACTATCTTACGCAAAACAAGATGAGAGGGAGCGAGCGCCGAAAACAAAACATACAAGCTTAGATTTCGGGATACTAGCCCCAGCTACGAGGGCAGCCGAAATAGCGATGGCCTCCGCAAACTCGCAACAAAATATTGAGAGAAAATTCTACCCTCAATTGCGACAGAAAACTTGCACGATTAAACGTTGCATTTTGCAAACATTAAAGATATTATTGGAATGCCACCAAGGGCGCGCCCTTTGGAAAGGGAATACTATTCCTTCCAGGACCGAGAATGAAAATTGCGTGATACAAAGATATCATCCAGTCGTAATACCAGTGTATATTCACTGGTATGCTTATACCCTGCAATTGCCTACAAAAATAGGACTACTACTACACCTACAGCAGAGCCGGACGAAATTATCCACGCCTTTAATAAGAAACGGTTCTCGGCTATGTCCAAGACTCATACCGGCGCTCAAGAACCTCCCTCACTGCGTAAATTACGTACAGCTGGACCACCTAGAACCAGAGGAGCTCAAAAAGCTGTATCAGCTGGATGAATTGTTATGCATGGAGGGCATAACCATAGAAGGGTGAAGGGGAAGAGAGGCCCTTTCAATGTTATCGGTGCCAATTATTTGGCCACGCTTCGTGCGTTGGATGTGCCACCCAGCCTCCGAATGCACATCGCAACTGGCGCGCCACCAAAGTGCGCTAGTTGCAATAAAAGTCATACGGGGAACGACCGTAACTGACCCGCTTATAGAAAAGAGGTCAGAAAGCGAGGCATAGCACTCCCAACGCCAACAACACGTCGAAGAAACGTCACTGATAAAGATGGATGGACCACAGTAGGACGTCCTCAAACCGGAACATCAACATCACACCAACAACAGCCGTCTACGTCCGGAACATCACAGCGAACCATATCACAGCAGCCTCAGCAGGATGAGCTATCGACCGCCATCACAACGGAAGACGAAGAAGTCTTTGAAGACGGCAGACGGCACGGCCGTGTCATTCGCCGAGATTCTCGGTCGAATCGTTCAGGCCGTTGCGGGCATTTGTACCGACATTCTCGCTGCAATAGCGGCCGGGCAGGAGCCAGTTGCGGCTATCTGGGCGCCATGACCAGCCTAATGCGGCTCTGATTAATAAATTTTGCGTTATTCCTATAATAGTAACGCCAGTCATCGGTGTTACGCAGCCAGCTAATGGATCGCTCCCTGTATTGCTGAAAAGCAATAACACTTCATTAGGAGTAACCCAATATTGCAATATTGTTGCTCATTAAAAACTGAGAGACGACAAGCATTGTGTACACAGTGCATATCGACTCTCGGCAAGACTCTCGAGGCGACCGTGACAACGGATCAGTATGGCGCTCGGCTTGAGCGCCACACTGATCCGTTTTCATGACAATTTTGAGCAACGACACTACAGCTTGCACCCACCACTGAATGTGCATGAGTTCACTCATTCCCTAGAGCCACAATTAGGCAAGATTTCGGGGGTCTGTGTGCCTCCGCGTTTCAACCTGGGTCACGAGGGCTCCTCGATACCCGTACCTGCTTCGACTTCTGAACTGGTGGATGAACCCCGATGGATGGCCACAAATGTGTTGCCAGTTGAGATGACGATTTTATGGGATTATAAAAATATAGAAATAAACGTAACTAAATGCACATAAACGATAATGGTTCAATCTTAGTTGTTCGCTGTTAGAATACAATAGAACAATGGACACGTATCCAAAGACAAGAAAAAATTCTACAAAATACTCTAAGAGCCTGTATAATTACTGAAGACTGCAAATAGATTTTCATAAAATTTTATTTAATGAACTCAACAGATTATAAGCAGCGTCTTGCTAGCAGCTGCAGCAAAAGCGACAATTTGTTCAAACATTTGTAAAAGTTTGATAAGTTGCAAAAGCATCTGCGACAAACATTCACTGTTATATTTTGGCTCGTTGTTGTTTTATTAATATTGAAATAATACGCTAGTTTCTGCTGTTATGCTTATGAACCACGTACTTTAAATGTTCTGCATAGAAAGGCGTTTCTTTGAGACCCAACAAAACGATCAATTTATAAAATTATGTTCAATGTGATATCAAAAATAATGGAGCTATATCAAGGCGTGTTTCATCAGCTGATACGAAACATTAATTTGTGCATAAAAATCTGGTGCGATGATTGCACTGTGACTATAATAAGCTTTCTCGTGTCATTTACAAAAAAAACTCGACGAAGACCGTGATTTAGGTGTAATTGTCGATTCATTGACGATCCGCTTGGTGCAGTGGTAAGTGACCCTGCCTGTTGCGCAAAGGGTGTGGGTTGATTCCACCCGGGAATATATTGTGTGATGAACATAGTGTTTTTCTCGTGTTTGGATGTTTGTATCTATGTAATATGTATTTATTTACGAAAGAAAAGTAAGTTAATGTATTTATCAGTTATCTAGTTTCCATATTACAAGCTTTGCTTAGTTTGGGACTAGATGATGTTGTGTTATACGTCCAGAATATTATTATATTATTATTGCTAGAATCTTACAGTAATTTTTACAACTTTACCAGAAAGCTTATCCACTTTTAAATATTTTTAATACGCTTTGAGAAAATGTCAATTGTGAAGAAGGTTGAATACTCATTTGAGTAATAGCCTAATAATCAGAAAATGTTTAGTAGATACAGTGAATGATTAGATTAGAAGCGGGTTTCTGTTGCCATATTTTATGGAATTTTAAAGCCTTGTGAGAAAAGACTAATGTAAGTAAATAGCTGCGGCAAAATAATGCCTCTTAGCATTATATTTATTGCGTATAACTAAAAAGCTGTTCAGGAATACGTATCATAGATTTTTCTTTACAATGGAATATGGGCTATCAATCAAGATGAGGTTATCACAATCGGCCTGATTTTAAGATATCGTATCTGCTATCGTCTTTTTATAGACAAATACTAGTGATAGGAAAATGGAAAAAAATCTGTAATAAATATAACTAGTCCGCATGTCTTAAAGACATGTGGTCCTTCTTCAATTTATGCGATGTCGAGCTCTTAGTACAGTTTTGAGCGATTGAAGTAATAACCCCTAGCCTACGAAAATATATAAAGTTATCACATATTTCTGTAAAGGTTGAGTCACTAACTGTACACAGGTTGAGTTGCAGGAATGTTAAGAAAAACAAGTTTTTCAGGTTTTTCCTTAAGCTTGGCAAGTTTTGGTCGGCAAAATGGCTCTGGATGATGCAGCGACAAGAAAGAAGTTGTACGCGTTCTACTTGCTTTTAAAGGCGTATTTGTAAGCATTTTTCCACGTAAAAATATAAACAGTTGCATTGTAGTTACTTATGCTTTAACATCAGATACTTTAACATTAACGGACAAGAATATGCGAGTAAGGTTATTGTTACGATTGTGATAACGTTTAAATAAAGAAATGTAAATTTCCCAATAGGGTTGAAACTAAAGGTTTACGTAATATATAAGATCATCGTACGTTCTTAAAAAATATATATTAAAAACATTTTAGCAATAAAATATAACCTCTTCAAAAATATGACTTACAAACACATTATAAACAAAACTTTACCGAATATAAGCTGGTACCAACGTGCTCTCTGTATGAAATTGATTGCGTTGTTCTGCCACCACGTTTCAAATCTCGATATCTTTTAAGATATTCACTTTATCAAAATGTCGCATATAACATTGGAAAAGAAAAAGAACTTACGCTTCGCATTGAGGACCTGAGGAGGAACTTTTAAAAGTCTGCCAAAAACAAGTGAATTACCCGATTTTAAAATTGGGTTACCTATGGGTCACAAATGTGATCATTAAAAGTCAAGGATGACCTTGAAGAAAAACTATAAATATTTGCAATTATTTTATATGATCATAAAAATAACGAATGTACCTATGAAACGATTTCTATTAGTCACTGTTGGTCAAATGCCACCGAAGCAAGGAGCAATATTTGGTCCAGATAGGAATAATATAACAATTTGCACGTAAATAAACACGTTTCTTGACATTTTTTGCCCTTAGTAGTTTATTTATAACTCAAATTACACCATCTCATGTATCGTAATGGTAATATTGTATTTTATTACACAAATTCATACAATAAAATATATATTTCTTTGACTATGATTTCCAAAAAGTGCTTTATAAAACCAATATATATTAAGAAGTAATAGTTATAAAAACTAAATCGATTGTTAGTAGAAATGTGGATATAAACAACAGGCCTGTCTACAGTTTTGTTTTACGTTTCTTTGTAAACGTTTACCGCATGATTTAACCTGAGGGTATCCGGAGATATGCTCGAGTGGACGAGGGATTTCTCAAGAGAAGGTTTGCAATTCGTTTTATAAAGAAAACTTTAAATACTTTTAAATGATTCCAAAACCAAATATCAATGTTAGATAGGATTTGTATAAAATCGTCACATAGTTACAGCCCGTTTATTTTGTTGGCGTAGTGGTGACTCTGATTGTTAGACCAGAGGGTGTGAGTTCTACAATTAAATATTGTATTTACTGTAGTTTTAGGGTCGAATCGAGAGAAAGTCTTTGATCAGAAGCGTTTCTGTAGTTGGTATAAACAGTATTGTTCTTACGTAAAGCTGCTTGGCTGCCCTCAATATTGCAATAAAATTTTCAGCTTTCTTCTTTCGCCAAGTGCTGTAGGATCTTCCACCTCCGATCAAAAACCCACCTTCGATTAAAACATTTTAATTTAAATTAAAACCATTCTTGCCTAAAAACAAAATCCCAGCACTGCTATAAATTGAAGATCGTCTTAAAGGACGACAACAATATTTAAATTATTTTTAAAATGCCGACTTATACATATAAATGTTCTATCTTTAAGATTTAAGGTAAATACAAGAAAATCTTGGACATAATCGTTATTTTAACTGCACAAATACAACTTTATTATTAAAAAGCGCGAACAACATCCTAAATTCAGGCTTTGACCAAAACCGACATTCATAAAGTTTCCCTAACTTTGTAATAGAGGGATGAGTTGAAACTATTTTGATATATATTAAAATTATGGTTGTATTATTAAAATGTATTATTTGCTTTACACTTTTTTGTGCCAAATAAATACTTTCATGTCCTTCAAATTACTTTCTTTACTGTTTCAGTACGTATATAAATCAATTATGCGGTCATTAACTAAGATTTAATAACAAATATAGGCTCAACAGAGAAATTAAAGAAATGCAGTTATTGTCAGCCCAATTTGTAGTGTAATCATCATGGATTAGACATGTGTGTCCTTGTTAAGGCACAAGTATGATACTGTAGCCTAAGGCAATTGGAAGCCTAACAACGAGGACTCCTTTTATTTGTGAGCCAGCAACGTTCCGATTTCAAAGTTGGCGTGCATGGTACAGTAGTACTTTTACATTTTACGGATTTTATCGCGTTTATTTTTACATTTTAAACTCCCGAAGTTTCGAACTCTTTCCAGGCCGTGGTCACGGGATAGACTGAGATGTCATGCGTTTTGTTTTTAAATTTTAATTTAATAATTAGGATCCCAAGCAGGTGGTAGAACCCAACCATTTTGTCTATTGAAATTTGGATGTTTTCTAATCTCAATAGCCTCACGGATCATCCCTTGGTAGGAATCGGTGTTCTTTAGCGAGGATTTGTGGTCGATCGAATCTGATGTAATGGTTTGGGTGATTTAAGGTATGGTCCACACTGCCGACTTGTTGGGTCTTTTATGTTAAATGTCAGCTATATGTTGCTTCAAGCGGTTCTTATTGCTCGCTTTGTTTGTCCAATATAAGAGAGGCCGCAGTCACAATCTAGTTTGTACACTCCTGGATCTTGTAGAGGAATATTGAACTTGACAGGTCAGGAATGGACCAATCTTCTTCAGCGGCTTGAAATAAGTTTTGATTGAAGCCCGCCTCAAAATGCTAGCCAATCTTGTCAGTTACGCCTCTCACAAAAGATAGAACAGCAGGTACTCGCTCCAATGTGACTGCCTTCACTCGGCACTGTGACGCTGCCGTGGCAGCAAGCTTGTTGTCTCGCAGTACTTGCTAACATGGTGTAGCTCAGCCGCCAGGTGTTCATCATCACAGATCCCTTGTGCTCTCTGAAACAAAGATTTGCCCACGGTAGCTAAGTGGGATGTATGGTGGTGTGAATTGCCATTTAAATATTTATATGTATGGGTTTGTTTCATATACACAGTATGGCTCAAGGTGTTACCAGGATTGCGAATAATTAAAACATCAAGAAAAGCTAAAGAATTATTATTTTCTAACTCCATAGTAAACTGTATTTTTGGATTAATGGAGTTAAGGTGGTTTAAAAACGCATTTATTTTATCATATGGTAAGAAGGTAAATGTATCATCCACATAGCGCTTATAAAATCTTGGATGAATGGAAGCAGTGAGTGGGCCTTCTCCTCAAAGTCTTCCATAAAAATGTCAACAACAATAGGAGACACCGGGTAACCCATCGCTACACCATCCATCTGCATGTAGAACTCATCTTTCCACAATAAATAGCCAGATGTTATGCAATGTTTTAGTAAAAATGCATATTCTATTGAGATGTTATTTTCTTCTAATTTTCTTGTTACAATATTGATGCAATCTTCTATAGGTAAAGATGTAAACAAAGATTGAACATCAAAATTAACCATTGTTTTATTGTCAGCAAGATTAGATGTTTTACCTCGCTAACAAAATAGTAAGAAAACCTTTGTAAGCGCGATTGTTTGTCCTCTGAGTGGTGAGAGGATTTTTACTAAATGTTGAGCCAATTTATGAGTAGGCGAGTCAATTTGGCTAACAATAGGGCCAATGGAGCATTAAATTTGTGTATTTTAGGCAACCCATACAATTTTGGGGCTTGGGACATGAGGGTATTATCAATTTAACGTCAAGATTAAGTGTTTCGGAGTGCTTTTAATAAGATCGCTAGTTAATTTGAGCGTTTTCGTAGTAGAGTCAGTTTTAACCTTCCTATAAGTAGTTTCATCCGATAACAGTTGTTCTAATTTAGAATTATAATCTGACGTGTCCATGATCACCGTAGAATTACCTTTGTCTGCGGGAGAATTGTTAGTTCTTTGTTGTTGCGTAAGTTGTTAAGTACAATAAGTTCATCCTTAGGAAGATTAGGTTTCGGCACTTTGCTTCGACGCAAGATCTTGTTGGATAGCCTCCAAATCTTCCTTTTGTAATTGATTTTTGAACAGACAATCCTCAACACTACATACAATTTTCTCATACGGGATTTTTCGATGCAATTGCGAAATTTAAGCCTTTGATAATACTTTCAATGTCGATTAATCCAGTGATTGTTGTGACAGATTACAAACTGCTGTCACTTTGCGAAAGTTGCGTTCCGTTTGAACGTTGTAAAGAGTCTTTAGCCTTAGATTTGTTTAATATTTTTCGAATTTTATTATTTGTTTATTTTGCATTTATTATATGTAGTTATTGCGCGATTATTTAAAGTATTAATGCAATTTTCAAAATCGAATGGCGTTAAAATTGATTTAATATCACTGGATGAATTTTCAATGTGGTATTTATGACGCACAGATCGATCGATAAAATCCGTAAAGTAATTTTATTTAATAATGCATAATATTCGCAAGCAATAGAAATAATTATAAAGTTATCTGTTTAAAATAGGTTTTACAGAGTGCGGAAACCTATTTTATACAGATAAGTTTTAGACGTTTTTATTAAGTACTACGATTAAACACACAATGTAACTACATTATAAAACAGATTTAGAACAAATAAACATTTTGAACAAATCATTTGTTTTAAATAGGAATCTTTAATCTTTGTAAAATTTATAAAATAACATTATAAAATCTAGGCCCAACTATAACTTTTCAACCAATATAGTAGCAAAAGAATGGTTTATGAAACTTTGATAACTAGTACGTAAGTTATGACGTCTGTTAAAACTTTCATGACAAACACAAAGACTATGGCAGGTGAGAATAGCTACTTCGGGAGAAGTTCTTCAAAAGTAAGATAATGGTTAGAAGTATTTAAAAGAATAAATAGCTCAAACAGGCTATTTGTTGTTTAAAACATAAAGAAAGCTTTAATATTTAATAAAATTTTAAGCGTCTACCTAATAAAAGGAATAACATATTAGGATCATAATTTACAGTGACAATGTATTTTTTTAATAAACAAGCATTGAAATTAAGGAGGATCATGGTGAGAGGCCTTTTTAAACAGTAGATCAAATGATTATTTTGGTTTTCAAGCTTTTTAGTCCATTTGCCTTGTTATTTGTCTTACAACATAAAGTCACACTTATTCGTTTCCTGTTACATAACAGGGTACTCTAATAACAGGATCATTTCGTTGGCTGCACGGGCAGTGTCTACAGCCCGAGGCGCAATGCTACATCTGCTGTTGAATTATTTAAAATCTCGAAAGTTGAGCACTCAATAAAATAAAACCTTGGTCGTGTAAAGAGTAAATTTATAAAAATTACTATGTTTAAAAGCAGTTATGATTATTACGATGTTCTTCTAATTTGTGGTCAGCATTGAATAATTGATGACTAAAATATAATTGAACCTTCTACTTCTTGGGATTAGGACGTTTATTAACGTAAATAACGGAAATAACATGTCATGTCTTTCAGGGATGAAATTATACTCATACCAAACAGGAGTGGTTCAGATTTGTCTGCAGGATGCTCAGCATGCCATCTTTATTCGACGGCCATTTGAGTCCCCTCAACCGAAGCGCTGGGCTTGGCACCTGGCTTCCAAGCTCAGGTCTCATATTACTCCTCCGCCGCCTGTCGCCTTTGGTGGTGCAGGCCGTACTACCCAACTTGAGGCCAGCCAATTTGTTAGCCGCGGTGCACAGGATACAGTGCGGCGCGGCCTCGAAGCCTCTGCTTTGGTGGCCCAGCTGACCACAGCGGTAACAGGCACTGCTGCAGTCGACGCCCGTATGACACTGCTCCGCTACTTGCCCTATTTCGAGGCACCGGAGCCAGCGCATCGGACGCGCCGCAAGCAATTTGACCGAGCACCATCCGATTAGGGGCGCCCACCACCAATTACTTTTTTGGTGGCTGCAATAGGGTAGCTACTCCACCGAGACCGGACCGGCCCGGCGGATTTTTCCGACTTTTACGGAGGTGACCGGGCAGCTGCCTTTATGCGCTACCGCCTCAGCGTCTTGTTAACGGGATCATCCAGGCCCGAGATGCGAAGATCCACGCACTTTTCGGGCCTGGATATTGTTACCACCTCTGGGCCAACCGATTAGCGAAGCTTTTCTGCCAATTGGTTAGCCTTTTTGCCGCTGTCGGCCCCCGGAACCTGGAGGATACGGGCCCACGTTGCCGCATGGCGGAACCGGAGGCCATCGATGCCGATATCTTCCAGTTCATACTTTTTCTTGGGATCCTGGCGGATGTCAGAATAAGAGACCCCTTTCTCAGCTGCACCCGGCTGCAGTTGGCCCTTCCCTTTTTGGGGAAGGTTTGAAGAGTGAATCCTCCTTCACCTTGGAAGCGCTATTTTTCCGCGGAGGTACCTTTACGCGCTCCCGCTATTGTTGCTGCACGCAGTGGGGCAGAGGGGAAACAGGTAGCAGGGGCAGCAGCAGGACTCACCACTGCTGCAAACGTTAGGGCCGCCCGTTTATCGGCGGCCAGCGGTGGACGAAGCCGCTTCTCAGATGAGGCGCCGCAGGATTTCCTCTAAATCTGCAGGCAGTCCCTCTACGTGAACAACCTTCTTTGCCACCGCCCTCAGCTGCCGGTTCTCGTTAACGAGAGGCCGCAGACGCCCACTTCCTCTTCCAGCGCCTCCACCCTGTCTACAAAAGCTTTTATAATAAAAACTTAAGGCGTGCCCTTAAGGTTGTCGGATCTTGTGGCAACCTGAGAGATGATGCTCAAATTTTTGAGCGCCATCTTCCGTCATTAAGGTATCCTAATCCACGGCCTCTCTCTCCCTCCGAGCGGCCTCCACAATTTCTTCTAGCGTGTGGTCCTTTTCCGCACGCTCTGCTGCCTTTTGTGCCTTTCGAGTCTTGGCCAGCAGGACCAGATCGGTGGTAAAGTCGTGCTGGCTGCCGCTGCTCGACCGCGATCTTGAAGCTGTCGCGGTTGGGCGTTTTAAGAAACGCCCGCGTTCATCCCGCAACAGTAAGGGAGACGAGGGTCGTTCTTCGTCTTCCTCTTCTGCCGCTAGCAACTTAAGCGCCGGCTGTTCCTCTTCGCCAGAAGACTCACTTTGAGTGCCGGCTGTGTCCTCCCTAGTGCGCTTCCTGAAGAATTTCAGGGGAAATCCCGCGCCTTTACCATCGGAGAGCCGGCCCTCACCTGGTCCGCGCCTCTCCCTACACTTGAATCGGAATCCAAAGTCTCGCCATGTTCGTTTTTATCTTTTTGTTCACCATTTTTGTTTGATTTAGATTTTTCCATATTAAATCCACCACGAATATTAGGTAATGGAAGTCCACCGGGCCAGAGACTATGTAGCACCGGTAACCCTAAATACGCCTGGGGCGGAAGTATCCATGGTTGGCCGCTAATGGCTGGTATATAGTTCCAGCCGCTCTTACGAGCACGTACCACAACGCCGAGATCAACGGTTTTTTAGGGGGGTTGTCTTCTCGCGGCTAAGCCAATGAAAGCAGGACCCTCAGCACTGCCGCAGGCCGCAAGACGTGATCCACGACACCCACGACAGGCCGAGATCACCCGGTGTTCGGCAAAGCCGAGTGCAATACATTGAACGAATCACACAGTCTTCCAGTCATACAAAATCTTATAATAATTAATATTCTCTTAACAAAGAGGGGTACCGGGAGCGAGGGTCTGAGGCCCGCCACGTCAGGCTCACCTCTAGGAGCAACTGCTCCTCGCCACATCTCGATCCTTTAACGGAGCAGAGACGCAGCACCCCTGTCAGTTTCTGTCCGCGTCGGCCGAAGCCGGTACCCACCATATCTCGGGGGCGTTCCCCTATCCGCAACTTGGGACGCGCCGGATGGGAGATCTGACAACTCCACACCGGTTCCACTCCACTCCACAACATTTTCTTACCCAAACCAACATCACCTGCGCTTAGTGCACCCAGCCGAACAACCGACGAGGCTCTGGCGAACAACCTACCAACTTGCATTGGACCAGCGTGGTGGGATACGGTCCAAAACCCCCTAATGGTGAGACGCATAACGCCCCAGCCCCATGTTCCCGGTAGCCTTGATATTCCTGATCAAGGCGGTGGCTACAATAATGGCAGAACGGGGGCTGCTGAAAATCAACAAGAGTACGCAGGCTGCCAAAACAAACTGACTATTGCAACTTATAACAGATGCACGCTACATTTAGATTCTCAATTGGCCTAACTGTAAGGAAGCTGAATTTCATAAGATGGCACGTTTTGGGATTGAGCGAAGTCCATAGAGAGGGTGAGGATGCTCTAATCCTGCAATAAGGGCATCTTCTGTAAGTAGAGACAGGGACCAAATCCATCACAGGGCGGAGTCAGGTTCCTTGTCAATAAATAGATCATCGACAATGTATTTTAAGTCTTCGGTGTATTGGCGAGGGTTAAGCATTTTGTGGTAAATCTGACTAACTTAACTTAGTTAAATCTCGTTTACCCAGTAAATACGCTGCCTTCGGTGCCCTTCAAACCAGAACACAGTAGCGTTTTCACACTACTGATTAGCGGTAGAAAAAGGCACCGCGGTGGTACCCACCCAGATGGTCCCCTGTAAAAAGGGGACCCACCACCGGTGTAGTGACAACAACAACATTGACATTTCGAGGGACTTCAACGCCAAAGTAGTATAGACTTGCAGAAAATCGATCCTGGGATCATGCAGAAATCATAGGGGGCAAATTAACAATTTCCTCAAACAAGAGTGGCTGTGATTAATGAACTTGTTCTTAAAAAAACAGCCCCAAATAAATTGGACGTGGCGGAGCCCCGATACTAAGCCTAAAAATGAGATAGACTTTATTATATTGGACAAAAGCTAATATTCAACCATGTTGACTCAAACAGCTATTGAGCTAAACCGGAGTTCCAAAGTATTCGTTCAGCAGCTTGGTAGAAGCCATCTAACGAAGTCGATCAAAGAAAAGGAAAAAGTCATCGCTTCGATACCAGAGGTTCTCACGGAGGTTGAAAGCTTTTACAGCCGGTTACACTCGTTTTACTGGGCACACCCAGAGCCGGATGAGGAGGTATCTCGAGCTACTCTAATTCACCATGTATCGGAGGATCTTCCGGATCTCAGCTTAAATGAAATCGAGTGCTCTTGAGCAATTGAAAATGGGAAAACCCAGGGAGAGGATGGAGTTACAAAGGAGTTTCTAAACGCCGCCGGTAAAGACCCCGACGTCTACTTAACACTCTCTTTCTCACCGGGAGTACTACTGAGACATAGCACACGGGTTTGGTCGCATTTTTCTTAAAAAACGGTGATAAACCCCTAATGAAGATCTGTCGGCTAATATCACTGCTAAGTTATTCCTTTAACTTGTTTTCCCGAGTCATCTCGAATCATCTTACATAAAAACTTGACCAAGTACAGCCTCGAGAACAGGCTGGGCTTCGGAAGGGTTATAGCACCATAGACCACATCCACACAGTGGAGAAGGTCATACAGAAGACGAGTATACCCAGCACCTGTGCATGGCATTTGTGAACTACGGTTTTTGATTCCATTCAGACTTGGTCTTTCCTGGAGTCCTTACAGCGGTGCCAAATTGATTGGCTTTATATCCATGTGCTGAGAGGACTGCGCGACGTTGCCACTATGCCTGTTATAGTCCAAAGTAGGAAGACTGAGCCTATCCGCCTGCACCGGGTTGTAAGACAAGGAGTCAGAGAAATAATTTCTCTAAGTCGAGCATCCTGAACGTGGATTTAACTGGAAATTACAAGTCATTAGCGTAAGAAATGCGAGTACACCTCATATCTGCGATTTGCGGACAATTCGTCATCATTGGGGCCAAGCTGATGGTAATGATACAATAACCATAATTGTAATTATTAAAAGAATCATAACTGAAACGACGCAATGTATCAAATAGAAACATATGCCTCGAAAAGTTAACTCTTCGTAACAATTTAAAAGTTTTGGATAAGTTATTTAATATGAAATTGATTAGTTCTTCACAAGTTAGAAATCCAATATGTTAAAGTACAATATAACTGTTTCTTGTACTTAAATAAAAATACTTTTGCTTAAAAGAATACGTAAATCGAATAAAGTATTTCGCAAAATAACGTTAATAACACTAGATTTACCAAACCAGTCACTTCGACTGGTTTTACTAGGGAATTTACGTATGAAAAATAGGTTGTATATCTAGTGTTAACTTCTTTACAAACTAATTGCATACTTCCATTAAACATAATTTTTTTCGTAATTAGTGTTGATAATGGACCAAAACAATGCTTAAATTTTTGTATCCATATTTATTATATAATTAAGCGACTACTTCTCATAATCGTAATTAACTATAGGATTGAAATGTCACATAGGTGAATTTCCATTTGCGGTCATATTTTGTGAGCTCAATAGTCAGTTTAATAAATACGAATACACGTAATTCAGTGATGGTTTTTCATGCTTTTGTAACTGACACAACTGTTTATTACAATAAATTGCATGTTACTGAGAATAATTTTGATTGGAATGAATTTTGGTGCCATTCTTATATATGTACAGTATACTTAGCTTATACATCCTGGACAAGATAAGAATTCGCAAAGTATTATTTTCTACCACCCAGCCGCTCTCCAAAGTCTACAAGGTGCATCCAAAGCTGCCTTTTTCAGCTAACTTAACCCAACCTTCACGGCTTGTTGGCTAGCCTCTTGACTACCCCGTGGCTGGACCAGCCCGCATGTGCCCCCCACTGAACAGGTTCTCACTTTGTCGCGGTGAGGCTAAATTGTTGCCCTCTCAGTCGCGTGGAAGTTAATAGGAACCTGACCGGCCTGTGGAGGAAGCTGCTCCAAGCGAACTGAACAAGCCCGCTTTGGCTGAATTAGGTGAATGTGAGGGATGGGTTGCAGAAGGAAGGAGTATCACTCTTCCCGTCCTTCACAAACGAGGAAGAGGAGTGTCGGGAGTTTGTAGGCCGCTCTCCCTATCCTCCGCGAATTAGCGGGGCCGCACCGATGTTGCGATGTCGAGGGGCCGTGGGAAGAGGGGACTTTTGGCATGGTGTCGTTGATCTCTCGATCGTTGAGCGGCCGAAACGGTGCTATCGGTGGAGCCAAACTATGAGGCCGCCGCTTGGGACCTGGGAGTCTTGTCTTTGCATGGGCTGGGCTCCTGGGTCCCATGGCCTACGTTAAGGGGCAGAGACGAAGGTCGCGTTAGTTTCGACGTGCCTAGATGCAGGCAGATGGCCGTAGGGCCAAGATGGGTCTGCTTTGGCGGCTAGCGTTGGAGGGATTGCAAAAGACTCCCAAAAAGTTCCTATGACCCCATCTAAGGTGCCAAAAAGCAACAACGTGGTGGTTTCAGTCCGTGCGAATTTTAATATTTCATAGATATAATATAGATTCAATAAAGAGTGATTTAAGAAATAAATATATTTTACTTAAAAAATGCGTTTAAAGTCGTTTTACTTCAAAAACTTAAAATATATCAAAATGTTAATACACTTTTACATTTTGTATATTATTGATAGTCAGTTGAAAAATCTGATAAATAATACTGTTCTGTTTAAAAAAATAGCGACTCAATCCATCACACTGCATTTATCCAAGTCAAATGCAACGTGGAAGAAAATCGAGCCAGGCAAGATTAATGCCTTTGTTGCAGTTGCAGAACTCTCAATAACCCCTGAAAACTATGCGAGTAGTAACATTTATAGTATTTTTTAAAATCACTATACGTTTATATAAACATGTAAAATAAGGATTATAATCTCATAAAATAGTTGTACTTAAATATTTTTGATTAACACTAAAATAAAAACAAAATAACAAGACAGTATATGCATTTCCTTACCCTTCAAACAGAATAATTGGAAAAATTTATATGATCAAATAATGCGACAAATAAAATTTTAACAAAAAACTATGACCGACTTCTAGCAGCATATAACAATTTTACGCAATATAAGCAGGTAACAACGTGCTCTCCGTACGAAATTGCCTCGCGTTATCTGCTACCGCATTTATAGCTCTTATAACTTTTAAGGTATTCATTCCATCAAAATGTCGTCTGTGACGAATTCTAGATACATGTAATGAAGAATTTTTTATAACTTTAAATAAAACAATAACTTTTATTTGAACTTAAAGTAATCTTAAATAAGCTTTGATTGTGCATGATTCCAATTTTCAAAATGTTTACATTAAAATGCTTCCTGTGCGTCATACTTAAAAGATGGATATATGCTTCGGGTTAAGTAAATTATAAATCTGGACAAAAAATAATGCCATATACCAAATACATAAAATATTTCATGCATTTTTATAGGAGGAAGTATTCAATCAGTAGCTATGCTTATTTTATGGATAATAATAGTTAATTAGTAGTTATAATTTAAACAAAAAAATGTTGCTCTGTAAAAAAAAATAGTTTCATTTTCGCAAATATAAAATTTTAAATGCGTTTATTTACATGTCTTAACTTCAAACAATTCAGCGGCCGTAGTTACGGCACAACGTTAAAAGTCGTTTTATTTTTGTTATATTACATAAATTCAATAATTTTCATATTTTATACTAGTGCGTTACGTAATAAACTTATATGTAAATATAAGTTTGTTTTGCATTTTGTGACGCAAAATTCTTTTAGGAAACGCAAGATTAGTAGCCTCTTAAATTTTATATTCCATTGCGGAACCGATAAAGATAAGCTTAACATAGAAACCGATGAATATAAAGCAAGTATTTTATTATTATTTAAATTTACACTAAAATTGATATACATAATATATACAGGATAACTTATTTAAAGCAAGCAAATTTCATATCCATACTAAATAAAACTCGGATATAAAAAGTCTCAAAATGGAATATAAATGTTTACAATGAGAGAAAGCCAATAGAAGGATTCGACTGGGCTAGGTAGCTTTTCATAAGCTTCGTCGAGCACCATATCAGAAATGACGTGATCCGTCTTATAACCAGAGTCACCGTCATATCCCACCGGATTAGTAAGCTGAAGTGGCAGTAGTCCGGTCACAAAAGCCGCAGAATTGACGACCGCTGGCGTCCGAAAGTTCTAGGGTGGAGACCGAGGCTCGGCAAACGTAGTGTGAGACGCCCTGCGGCATGATACAGTGATAACATTTGCAAAGTGGCCGGTGGGGGCTGGATGAGAATGGCTGAATATCGAAAGTGGTGGCGTGCATAAAGGGAGGCCTATGTCCAGCAGTGGCCACAGGCTGATGTTGACGTATAGCGAGGGTACAGTTAACATTTCAATTTTATAAAAAACATTGCGTAAAGTTTTTCTTGAACCTAGATTATAGATTACTCCAGGTGCCTGATCTTGTAGTATAAATATTGAGTACAAACCGGTTGTAATTCGACGAAGGAAAAATGTCGACGTATGTAATATTTTTGTTTTAAGACAGCTTAGGCGCCGTCTTTCAGGCCTTTGACTGCGTGCAGTGGAAAAAAAACTGTGCGAGGTGCTCTTCGACTGTAATCTTTATGAGTCTGGATATGGTACGGTGAGTGTTGGTGAAAGGGTGTCAGACATTTATATATATACAGATATTTATATATATAATGAGACGAACCCTAGAAGGATGGGTGGTTGGAGTGAAGATTGACCGAGAGGGAATTTCTAACCTTCGCTATGCTGATGACGATTTTCAGCTATCCGCCGCTCTGATCTGTTGCGGGGAGTTCGAATTTGTTAATAGTATACAATATCTTGGCTCTGTCATAACAAATACTGGTAACCCAGAACTAGAAATAAGAAGAAGAATAGGCATGGCGAAATAAGCAATGACTGAAATGGGAAAGATATGGAGAGACAGAAACATCGCCAACTGGACCAAAATACATCTAGTTCGAACACTTGTCTTTTCTATCTTTCTATACGGTATTGAGACTCTGACTTTAAGATAAGCGGATAAGAGAAGAGTTGACGCTTTTGAGATGTGTTGTTGGCGGCGACTCCTTCAAATTCCATGGACCGCGTTTCGTACAAATAGTTCTATGCAGAAGGAGCTCAATATTGAAAGTGAAAGGTGCTTGTCTACAATCTGTTTCCAAAAAATATTTAAATATTTCGGTCATATCACCCGTAGAGGTCCTGATAACTTGGAACGGCCGATGATTACGGGAAGAGTTGAGGGCAATAGATGCAGGAGCCGTAGCCCGAAATGTTGGTCTGACTAGATATCCGAGCACTTCGGGACCTTAAATACCGCACTTTATAAGGCTTACAATCGCCAAAAATGGAGGCACATAATTTGCTCATTAGGGGGTCACGATCCTCAGCAGTGAGGGTATCGATTCAAGACAGAGAGAGAGGCGTCGTCTTACACGTCAAATATATTGTATCGATTAATAACTGATTAAACTTTACTGCAAAGTTTGCTATTTAGTAGATAACTTAAGAAAAAAAGAACAGGATAAAATATTGTTTACCATTTTAAAAATCAAAAGTATGACTAAGTTTTAATAATAAATGTCTAGGTTATATCGGATTGATCGCGTAAATTAAAAATAAGCAGCTAAATTATTTTCTTTTAGCGCGCGTAGCTTTAAAAATAAAATAGTAAGTAATTCAACACAGCTTTTGTTTGTTTTTGAAAAACTCGCTTAAAAGAGATATAAATGGCGCGAAATAAATTTCAGGAAGGAAGTAGAACTCTTTAGCATTTTTAAAATAGAGTCGGCACGGTTTCCGATCTCAGGGCTGCAACTTAACAACAAACTACGAAATTTTAAGTAAAAGTACATTGCTAGTCTGTTAATTATAATATTTCTTTTAATAACAATACAAATTTATCTGAAACGTCCCATTATGTATTACTATTATATATTGAAAATATTTGAATTACGGCAAAATATTTTCTTAGTCAGTGGTTAATATTACCCCAATAAATAATTATCAATAAAATTCATTGGCTAAATGAAACTAACCACGACCTCACAACACAGCCTAGACACAATCGCTATGTTTTGAGTTTTCTGTTAGTTTCATTTCAATCTGCATTTATTTTTACTTTCAATGAGTTTCAAGTACCAAAATATACAATTCTAGATATGATTTTTTTCTTAAGACCTTAAAAAGTGTCGAGAAGCTCAAATTAATTTAATAACCATTATGTTTTAAAGATCACCGGTGCTAGGTCCCTTTTTACAAGGTACCGTACCGGTACAGGGTTTGGATGGGTACCACCGCGTGCATATTTCTACCGCAAAGCAGTAGTGTGTTCCGGTTTGAACGAGGCAGCATCCTATGTCTCACAGTTGGCAGCACGTTGGTGAAACCAGTATTGCCTTTGTATATGTGCGTCGGTGACTACTTCCATCAGGTGGTCCGACTGCTCGCCTGCCTGCGTAGGCAATTAAAATATATTTTATTTCGTTAAATTAAATATTTAACGAAATAAAATATTTTAAGTTTGTATTGTTATATATTGCACTGTATAATAACATGCCATAATTATTACCAAGTAGAATACAGTTTTTTCTAGTTTCTTTGTTCTATTCTAATTTCTTCGCTTTACATACTTCTATAAAATATTAGCTTCTTTCTTTCTCCTAGCCATACCACCAAGTTGTCACGATGTCTATTAAAATTCATATAAATTTACCTGAATAACAGTTTTTACGCAACGCGAATTGCATCTGACCCCAACAACTAAAATATCGATAGATCTATGAAATTTTATTCAATTCGAACACTTACATTCTATAACACCTCGCAGAGATGGCCTTGACGACAGGAACCAATTTTTAGCTCATTTAACCCATCCGACCGATGTAGCATCTTTAGTCGATTTGGTGATTACGCATATTATCTTAACCAACTAAAAAACAAAAACAAAGCAAAGTTCTTTTCCCACAGGATTTGAACCAACGACCTATTTACATTATTATTCGAAGGAACAAAACATCGGTCACAGTATCAACAATATTAGTTGCTTTTAGTAAAATTTATTAATAAAATCCACGATAGACAGACTCGCACTATGTTGATCTAGAAAGTGTTACATATAATATACTTTGAAAGGAAACTTATTACAATCTCATCATTTTCCGTATATTCCGTAGATGATTACGAAACTTAACGAAGCTTAAGCTCTTACAAACTTTAATGCAATGCAGGAACATAGCAAATTAGGTTACGATAGGAGCAATTAGATTAAACTTAATATTTGGTTAAGCGATTCTTATGAGTATCATGAAATACGATTAAAACATTATTAAAATGTAGTCCCCTTTATGTGACAAATAAAACTTTATAATGTATCTGAATAACGGTGCGAAAATCAAAATAAGAGTACAGATCTAAAAAGGCATCATTTTCTTTGAAAGAAAAAAGTAAACCTAAACGATAACTTTACAAGATATAAAACACCTAAAATTGTGTAATAATTTAATATATATTATAGTTAACAATAATAATAAACAAATAGCTATAAACTTGATTTCTAAAAACTATTGGTTTAAAATAGATTTAATTACAGACATGTAACTAGCAAGTTATAATGTTTTGTTGGCGTCGGGATGTGACGACCCCACCGCCCACTAGTGCTGTTGTGCATCCCAGTCCGAGATGCACAACAGCACTAGTAATCAGTCGACCGAATGATGGCGGTCATACCATCAAAGCCGGTAGAGGCTTCTGCTGGTGGTAGGACTTTGTCCAGCTGGCTAGCGACCACCCTCCAACTAAAGTCGGCCGCCAAACAGCTTTGCTGTGTTCCGGTCGTTGGGTTGGAGAGCCAGTTATCCCCCCGTCCTTACCTTTCCCTTCCTAAGATGAACTGCGAACTCTTTGCTACTCGGAACATGCGTTATAAAGGTCTCAGTCAGCACTTCGGGCGTGATAGGTTGGCACGGGGCCCAGGGAGACCCGGTGAAACGGTCGACCGCCGGCCGCCCGTCGGTCAGTAGGGGACCTGAACCCGGGGAACCGCTCGCTTCCTCCACCTCGGGAAGCTGTCCCGCCAACCGGCGTAAAAACCCTGCCACTTACGTGTAGTCGTTGCCCCGGAGTGGAGAACCGGTGTGGAGGACTGTGGCTACGCGGGGGACCGGGGCCTTCCAGTGCCCGTGCCAGCTCCTCACATTACCCGAGTATCTGCTGGTACTACACTGCCTCTTTTTCGAGTATCACCGAGCCTTGCTGTTCATATTCCTACCCTATTCATTTTATAACTCGTTATCTACCATGGCCCGAAATAAAAAAAGAAAAACGTTTTTACGGCGGCCCCTTTATCCACATTTAAAGTGGATTTTAGCAATATTAGGGGAATGCTAGCAACCTAAACGCCATCCACCACCACCTTGAGACGGCGCAGCCTGCTCTTCTCTTTTAACGGAGACCCAAATATCTACTCCGGACGACATCTCCCTACCTTAAATACCCTGGCTATATCCTAGAGCACGCTTTTGTGCGTAAAGCCGAGTATGCCTGTTCGCTCGGGATGATGTTTGCTGTCGCCGCCTTCAGAACCTTGAACGTTGGGATCTGTCCGTCTTGTGGGTGCACACGGATTATGGTGGCCACACCCGCCTGTACGCGTGCCTCACCAGATCCCACAGCGGTGATGCAGGCAGCTCGACTATTCGAGTATCTCCAAGGGTGACTGACCAAGCCCTTGAACAGTATCCTGCAGCGGAGGTGGTGATCCTAGGTGACTTTAACGCTCATCATCAGGAGTGGTTGGGGTCGCAGACCACTGATCTCGCTGGCCGAGTAGCGTATGAGTATGCTTCGGCCTATGGCTTCTCCAGCTGGTGACTCAGCCCACCCGAATCCCAGATATTGAGGCCATAACCCTCTCTGCTAGATCTTTTGCTGACCTCACAATCCAGAAGGGTACCAGGTGGCGGTTGAGGCACCTTTAGGATCCTCAGACCATTGCCTGGTACTCCACTGCCCCTGTTACACCCAACCGAACACCTTCTAGTGGGTCTCGTAGAGTCTGGCAAACAGGACAGCAGATTGGGATGGACTTCGCGAGTTTTTGGCTCCTTCCCGTGGGGAGGTTCTGCTTTCCTCAAATGACCCTGACAAGTGTGCGGACTGCGTTACTGACATAATACTTCTAGGGATGGAAACTTTCATCCCAAATACAGAAGGTACCTCGGTGGCCGCAGCAGTCCCTGGTTTAACAAAGCCTGTGTGGAGGCTGCGCGCCGAAAACAGTCTGCATACGCCGTTTATAACGACGCTAGGGATGTCAGGATCGGACGGGCATGGGAGAAAAGAAATTTAATGCCACTTCAAGATCCCTCAAGAGGGTGATTGCCAGGGCAAAAGCCGACACGTTTGCAGGTTGGTGAACGGTTGAGTCGGCTTTCCCTCTGGAAGTCGTGCCTTTTGGTCCTTGCCAAAGCTGCCGAAGGCAACTTCTGCCGGTCAGTCTCCCGCCACTGCGCAAATCTAGATAGTCTAGCCACAGTGCGAAGGAGAAGGCTGATCTTCTAGTCAAACTCTTCGCCTCAAACTCGACTATGGACGATGGGGAACCATTCCACCAGATCTCCCTCAGTGCGAGAGTTCCCTTCCGAAATCCGCATCTCAACGGGCAGTCAGGCGGGAACTACAGCTCCTCAACATCCATAAGTCGAGTGGAGCCGACGGCATTCCTGCAGTGGTCCTAAACGATGCGCCCCCGAGCTGACTTCTGTACTCACGCGCCTATATCGCCTCTCATACACGGCTAAACGGGTTCCGGCTTCATGGAAAGCAGCTCGAATACATCCGGTCCTAAAAGGAGACCGCTCAGACCCTTCAGATTACAGGCCCATAGCTATCACATCCTTACTGTCAAAGGTGATGGAGCGGGTCATCAACAACCAGCTCCTAGGTTACCTAGAGGAGAACCAGCTTATCAGTGACCGTCAGTACGGTTTCGTCACGGTCGTTCGGCTGGTGATCTTCTAGTGTACCCTAACGCACCGGTGGGCAGAAGCCTTAGACAATAAGGGTGAAGCTCTACAGCAGATCAGTCTTGATATTGCTAAGGCGTTCGACAGGGTCTGGCCCAGAACTCTTATATCGAAACTGCCGCTTATGGAATCCCCGAGGGCTGTGTCAGTGGATCTGCCAGCTTTTGGATGGTCGAGCATCAGAGTCGTTGTCGACGGTTGCTGCTCCAAGATGCTGACCACTAATGCGGGCGTCCCACAGGTTCAGTGCTCTCACCAGCTGCTTTTTATCCTGCATATCAATGACATGCTATCTATCAGAGATATACATTGCTATGCGGATGATAGCACAGGAGATGCACGTATACTAACCAACGACCAGTCCTCGGTGTGAGGTGCAGAAGGGCGATCTAAACTTGTGTCCGAAGTGGGGACTCTCTGGGGCGGAGTCTCCGAGTGGGGTCAGTAAACCTCGTTCAGTTTAATCCTACAAAGACACAGGTTTGCGCATTCACCAAAGAAAGACCCATTGTCATAGCGCCACAATTTTGGGTGTCTCTCTGCAACCATCTCAAGCATTGGAATCCTTGGTGTCGAGATCTCACGCGACGTTCAGTTTCGAAGTCATTTGGACAGCAAATTCAAATGGCCTCTAAAAACTGGGAGTGCTGAACAGAGCAGGACGGTACTTTTACATCAAGCCAAAAGCTTCTACTTTACAAAGCTCAGAGTCAGGCCTCACGTGATATTGTTCCCATCTCGGCGGTGCCCCCAAGTATCACTGCTTCAACTCGACTCCTACAAAACGAGCCATTCAGATCATCAGCGATCAATGCTCACGGACAGGCTGGAACCTCTAAGCCTACGGAGAGATATGGCTACTCTCTGTGATGTTCTACCGCCTGTTCAGCGGAGTGCTCAGCGGAGCTGTTTGATATGAGTACCTACCTCCCCATTCTATTATCGTACTCTCCGTCACCGGACTAGAGTTCATCCTACCACCTGGAAACCGTGCCAGCAAATACGTTACGTTTCAGAGATCATTCATGCCACGCACTATTAAACTCTGGAATGAACTCCCCTCTAAGGTTTTTCCTTCGCGCTATGACATGTCTTCCTTTAAACGAGGGTATAAAGAGAGTCCTTTACGGTAGGCAGCGCGTTGGTGATACCCTGGTATTGCTAATGTCCCCATGGGCGTCGGTGACCACTTCCCATCAGGTGGCCCGACTGCTCGTCTGCCTTCGTTGGCAATAAAAAAAAAAAAAAGTCTACTATAAAAACGTGTACATTAAAAAATATATTAACCACATAACATCATACATACATCATCAGCCTGTTTTAGTCCACTGCTGGACATAGGCCTCCCTAATACACCCTATCCATTAGGAAGTTTGGACCGTATCCCACCACGCTGGTCCAATGCGGGTTGATGGGTGGACCGACTTTTACATGCCCATCCGACGCATGGATCATCTTACTTTTCAGAAAATTGTGTGATCGGCCCAAATTGCCTAACTCAACTAGGAAACAAAAATCAAAATTTGTTGAGTCCCCGCAGGATTCGAACCCACGACCTCAGGTTTTTAAAGCACACGCCCCTGCCACTGGGCTACGGAGGCGGTAACCACATAGGTAACTTATTATTTGGAGAAGCCAACATATATTTACTACAACAGCCATAAAAGATCTAAGATTTTAAGTAAAAATAATATTACACGAACCATCTGGTTTAAAATATTTCCGACATCGATTAGCGTGAAACCTCACCCATTGGGAAAAGAAAGCGCACGTTTATTCAATTAACGTTTAAATACCTTGCGGAAGACAACGATTTGGTAAAATTCTTCGTTCATTAATAATTAATTTGTTGGGTGAATTGTGTGGTCTAAAAAGACTTATTTCTTTTGTTATTTACAATCAAATTACAATATTTTTATATTAATTCGACAAAACGAGCACGACGGTAAATGGAATGACCTGATGGTAAATGGTACGCCCTATCTATAAGAGTTGTAAGCAGCTACAAATCCATTCTTTGCCCTTGGACATGTGATGTTCTCGTTTACCTCGTTATTGCTCTGGCAATGATACTATATGAAATATCAACCTTCAAATTGGTAGATAGTGGTGTTTACACATACTCTTTTGCGTCAAAAAAGCACTACACTTTTACTCTCGAAACGATTCCTGTAAAGAGAAGACGTACCACTTCTAACTTATTTAATTTTGACCTAATAGTTACTATTAGTTTGATTTTTAATCTTGTTATAATTAAAAATGTTATTAAAGCTCCTGAAGTAAAGCTTACTATGTGATAAACATAACAAGTTTCAGAGTGTACATATTTCACTATAGAATGTAGTGTCCTCCTTGCTCCCTGCACAATGCAAGCAAGATTAAACATATAAAGAATAAAATATAAACAACGTAAAGATTATGGACAGCACAGTTTTAATCTTTTGAAGAAGTTTGCAGTTTCATAAATGAAATCTAGATCATAAACATAGACTACAACAATTTAATTCGAATTAACTATACAACGTCATTGTTTATTTCAATGCTAATACAGGACAACAGTTTTAATTCAAAGTAAATTATAAAAAAAAATTAATATACATAATGAAAACTGATAAAGTTACAAGCGTTTACAAACGTTATTTCTTGCCGAATTGTCTCAGCGAAAATATGGTCTTCTTTCAAGCTTAGCTGGTAGCCCACATGAAAAAACTATTTTTCCGATTTGTATTATACGAAAATTCACCCTATAAGCTTCCTAAACCAGGAAACGGAATAAACTAACTGAACTAACATTATATTGAAAACGAGTATGAACAAAATTTTTCAGTAAACAAAATTTAGAGCCAGAACAAGCATAATTAAATAACTTTTTCTATGTTTTGAAAAACAGGAACTCAAAGGATGGATAAGTTAATGTTGGCGGACAGCGTTGGCTAATCATTACACTAAGCCTAATCATTTTGTTTAGAAATATTGTATTTTCTTTTCAGTTGTTATTTACCTTCTATTATATCATGATATAATAAAAGGAATATAAATTGTAACATGACAGTAAAAATGTACTAAAAAATCGGTTTGAAAAAATGTAAAATATGTTCAAAAAGTATAAAAAAATATTGATACTACAATGGTTAATGTGTTTTAAAGCTATAATTTGTTTTACTTATAGGATTGCCGATCTAATAGTTTAAATATGAAATAGTCTGTTAAAAAAGTAGGGTATCGCACTTTATCGGTAGATAAACTGTTTGCTATATAAAAAGAATAAAAGATATTTGTAGATATATAACTTATTGCTTATTTATTGTGTATCATATTAATTCGTATAAATCCGTACAACTTAGTTTCTGTTTGTGTCTTACAAAGCGACATTAAAGAATTATAGTAGCGCATTTTTATTAATTGATTTAAAGCCAAACTCCACTTCATTGTTATAAAATCGTATATTATATCGATAGTTGACCAGTATTTTATAATTGTTATCGTCAAAGGAAATTAATTTTCACATTTAACAATGACTTCTTAAAAAGTCAATACTACTCGTGTAGACAAAAATTTAATAAAATAAGTGACTCTGAATTAGGCAATGTTTGTAAGTATTAAACATCATTTTGGAATCGAATATAAATGAGATAGTTAATATATTTCACTCTAAACGAGCTGCGAACATAAAAACGCAAACAAAAATAATTATTCCAACTTTAACCAGATTGCCACTTGAGACATAACGATGAGCCCTGAAGTTCCATCAACGATTATAACGAACAACATCAGAGTTATCGTTTCGTTTCATGGCACAAATGCTTCCCGCATAAATAATTATTTTGAGTAATGTTCAGTGGGAAATATAACCATTTCATTGTTTGATTTTATAATTAATTCTTTGATTTTATATTTACTTAAAATACTACACATTATTGTGTGGCTCCTGCACCTGTGGCTCCAAAACCACATTTTCTTGCGTCAGAACTTAAATCACAGGACTTCGACTCCAGCGCCCACGATAAATAATACAGTTTTACGGATTTAAAAACGATTGCGGGATTTATCTTATTTCTTACACAAGGCTGTTATAATTTTCTCGTTCAAATAACATTGTGAAGACAATGAAACAATTTTTTGAGATCACATCAAATGCCCACAAAAAGAACTGTAAGAAAAAAAGTGAAAAGCTTTTATTTATAATTTTATACACATTCAATGCGTGTATGTGTTCAATCTTCTTAACTATTTGCGTTGGTCCTAGCTTTACAAATCAAAGGACAGAATGCGAAGAAATAATTTCATTTGATTTTTTTCGTTGGGACTCTTTGCCCACATTGTCCATGTGGACAAAGAACAGATCAGTCTGTAACAGATAACAACGCTACCTTTAACCCGAATTAAGTGGTGATCTACGTCAAATGCATTTGTCAAATACAATTCACTCTTCAGCATATAAAACCCTCAGACTATAATGCGTACATTAAAAGCCGTCCTGTTGACTAATAATCCCGGAAAATGGTAAAAAAGTATTTAATATCATAAATATATTTAAATATTTAATCTTCTTTACACATTAAAATTCTTTTCATATACACTTGCAATAAATGGATTATTAATTTAAAATAAATTGCCTCCTCTCTTCAGACCTCTTTCAGAGTTAACAATTCATTCGCGCACACGACGGCTGGTTTACCAGTTTCATTTTATTTTTGTTTACTTGTCCATCGTTTAAAATATAGCTCTTAACGTATTTATCAACTTTAACAAATACCATTTGGAGATTTTTTTTGTTAATTTAATAATATACACCAGGTAGAAGAGGTATACAACAAACATATAGTTACGAAGCAAAAAAGTAAACGATTGAAAATCGATTAATCATAAAATCACGATATATCTCAGTTTTTTTTAAATAGATGAAAATAACATCATTCGATTTTAGCATTCTCATAATCGAATGTTATTTTTATTGGTTATATCGCTTTAATTGACGATGCAGAATATTATATTAGTAGGTATAAAGAACTTAATTTTCGGAGCAGGTCTCCATAGCGGTATCTATATCAGACACCGTCAGACCCACATCTTTTAAGCTTTCGACACTTCTGTCCCGGCTACGCAAACTGCGTGCAACAGAGCTATCCCTTGAGGTATTTCTCCTTGACTCCTCTGCATCAACTTTAAGGCCCGATGCTAAACCTGTAAGACGTTTGGTGGCCGACGGTGGTCAGAAGACCCACCCACTGATCAGGCAGAGACCAGCAGGCCCACCGCCCCAACAAGAATCCTCAATCGACCCCCGACCAACGCCTCGCAAAACTCTGCAAGACGTCCCTCCTCAGTCAGTTTTTGTCCGCGCCAGCCGCAGCCGGTCCCCCCCATATCTGTTGGGCGTTCCCCTATCCGCAACCTAGGGACGCGCCGTATGGGAGATCTGACAACTCCCACCGGTGGTCAAACTACTATACGTAGTGCACTTAACTGCTATTGTTATTTTTTGTCATATGACTTTGTGTTTTAAGAACCTATTGCTTAGTCTGAAATAATTTATGATTTGGGTGTTTAACTAGCAATTATTTACAATATTGTTATACGTTGCTGGTTTGCAATAAAACGACATCATTAAATTAAATTTCTAACTTTTGCACAATTGTGAATAAAATATAGAACTCAGCACACCGAAAAATAAAATTTGTAAACAAAACGCTTTCTATGTAGTTTACATTTCAAAGCTCTACGTTCATTTCCATCATATTTGAATAAAAACTTTGCAGAATGTTTGCATACTGTTATTACACGTAACGTGGTGAATGTCAAGATTCTTTGCAAGTCAAGTTTCATTAGCCATCGTAGCTGAGAGATTATTATATTTTGTTAAGAAAAATAGAATATTTTAGCTGAATATAGTGATAAAAACACATAATAGAGAAGTTATATATCTAAAATAAACAAATACGATTAAACCATAAATATCACTATTTAAAAAAGTATATTTGTCTATTATATTCCTTATTTATACAAACGGTTAATATAACCCTTATAATATTTGGAGCAAATAAAATAATTGCGGAAAAACGACAGCTAAATCACGGAATCATCGAAAACGCGTGACGCTACATTTCCTGTTCGTTACCGGTATATTTCTATAGGACACGTTTCATTTCAACAACGCAATTCTGCTACCACGTTTTTTCCAACATTTAATATATTCTATGAAACGCATTATTGTTTAAGATAATAAGCGTACTATTTATATAATTTTAATGTAATACGAGACGATTTGTAAATCGTGGATGGACGAGGTAGGTCCCACATTACAGGGGGCTGTCAGGGGTGGTAGCATCGTGATGTCTTTTTCTGGTGAGAGAGGGTGAAAACATTAACGTATTCCGGTTTGGGAGGGAATTGTAGCTAGCGAATTTACTACGTAACCAAACTTAAAATATTATGTCTCACGGTACGCAGCGCGTTGATGATACCACTGGTAATGCCGATGTCCATGATCGTCAGTCACCGTTTTTTTGACTGCTCGTCTGCCTTCGTAGACGATTAAAAAAAACATACAAAGATCATAATATATACGAACGAAACCCTTTGAAATAAGGGTAAACCTTAGAAGTAAATTTTAGCGATAACCATCTAACCATTATACTACCAGTGATTGATGCCCGGCTCAGTGAAGAATACAGTAGAAGGATCCGTGACATTGTCGTTACCCATTGTCACTCCCTTGTACATTCGGACATAAGTAGCAAAAATTTTCACGCCCTGAACATATTTCATTAACCGAAAATTTGGTATCGTCTAATTAATTGCATAGTTTTAAATGAACATTGATTTATGCACCTCGATGAGATTTTATTTTGGAATTTATTGAAAAAAAATTGCAGTCTCTTATTATACTCAAGCAAACATTGGCAATCATCCAGAAGATTTTTATAAAAATTAAACAAGTATTAGACAGCATGAAACTTTGCATTTGGGTTCGCTTTAACTGTACCATTCAGACAGTATCGTAACGCAATCTATGGTATTTTTTTTGACATCTTCCACTGACTTTATAAATGACACGGAATTGTATCACATTAACAAGAAAGTACAAACTTAGGTAAGTATAATAGTCTATTATAAACTTAAACGTGGAAAGAACAATATTTCTCTCTGCAATGAAGAACCCACCATTGGCATAACAGTCAGGGTTACTTAGGTTACAATAGTCGTTATAATTCATAACAATTTTCACCTATTTACGTTTTCGCTTTTTATGAATATTATGAATTAGCGTTTTATTTACTTTAAAATTACTTCAGGTAGCTATTTGAATATGTCTTGTCATAACTGACATATATAAAATTAAATTGGACTTTATTTGCTTGGTAGTTCATTTGGTTAATGTCTAATCACTTTTATACAAATCTCCTATCGCTGACCATCTCATAATCATGTTTATCACTTTAACTTTAACGCAACGAGCGTTATTTTGGCAATAGACCAGAATACATGTTGTTTGCTACAAAGTTTTGGCACATTACTTGATTCAAAATTCAAGAGAAAATATCAATTAATTGCGAAAAATAAGACTTATCAACCATTTTTAACGAAGAACAATTCATATTTAAGTTTTGTTTACCAGATCGTACGAAATGTTAAATTAGATACAAAAGTTAAAAAAAGATTATCTTTAAATTAGATAATAAAAAAAAATAAATTGTTGAAATTTACGTTTTAAAAACTCAATCTCATTCTTTTTACTTATTCTTACTGAAAGCTGCGTGTTATATGCAAAATCAGAAGAAAGATTTAAAGAACACACCAAGTTATAATCCCCACGAATTTCAGGAAGACCTTTTGTTTAATTCAACGATTTGACAACCCGTTGTATGTAATTAACAAATCTCAATAAAAATTTTATATTTAATATTTACGCACTAGATCAATTAAATCGTGTGGTAAACATATTTCATTCATTTTGAGATTATATGATGTAGAGAGGACCTCGTTACAATAACATAATAATCTTTCTAAACAGGCCATGTATTGCCTTTCCAAAAAATCATAAAAGTAGCCTTATAAAATTTGCAGCCAAGCTTTAAATAAAAGAGGAGGAGAGAAAGTGGATCATCTTACTTTTCAGGCAAATAGAATGGTAACAAAACATATGTCAGACATATATAATTTGTCAACATCTTCTTCCGTCTTTTTAAACGTGAAGTTTGTTCTTGTGAAACGAGTAAATTTCTAAGACAATAAAAAAACTAGAACAAAACGGATTGGTAGTTTAGCCTATTCTAATGCAATTTATTTATTTATATTTTATTGCAAACCTTAAAATTAAGTTTTACTAGAGGCGTAATGGCATTGGACATTCTTTCTTAGTCGTCTATCTTCGAAGGCATTTCTCCACCATAATAAGGCAATGTCACTAGACGTCATTCGTCCAGCGTTCTTAATGATAAATTGTCACTGAGATATCAAAAACTGAGCTGTCAAAAACTAATATCGTCATAAAATTAGACGCTACGTTGTTGGTTTGTCTGCGGATTACCTTTTTAACAAAGAATCCACCTTTTATTTGGTTAAGTGTAATACTGAAGCAAAAATAAGTTGGCATAAAAGAAAGCTTGAAACATAATACAACTTATTTTGTATTTTGCTCTTGGTGACATACTGACATTTAATATTTTCCCGTTACACAAGGACCCTCGGACTTCCTGCACCTGACGTAAAAGTTAAGGTTATTCAAAATTTTGTGTACTGAATTATTGTTCAAATAATTTTTCTCTTTCGCCTTCTACGTTTTTTGTTACAATGACCGTAGACAGATAAAACTTATGAAAGAAATATCCATCATCAGCCTATTCATAAAGAATTTCCTATTTTGCGCATTTCTTATTCAAAATTCAATAACACAAACAAGGAAAGATCAGAATAAAGAATCATAAATCATATTAGAAATGTTTTTTCCACATTCCGTTCGGTTTCAGGAAATAGTTAATGATCACTATTGTTAACAAGAATATAACTCCGAAAACATTGTACTATAAAACAAAAGAATAATTTACGATTCCTTGACTCAGATAATATTGATGATGAATGTTCCTTTTTTTATCCTATGAGATTCATAATCACAAACCTTTTTACGGAATATTATAGAATTAGTCAATTTTTTAAACGTATCATCATTTTACCTAATAAATACTAAACTAATTAAACGCGATAAAATCAATTAAAACTTTGATTACTTTAAAATTTTGATTACTTTAGTAGTTATGACAAATCAAAAGCTGTATGGTTATTTAAAAGTAAATCATAATGGTGCTCCCGTTATGATTTACTTTTCAATATAAATAGTTTATACAGTTTTATGAACTGCCATTTTTAATAGATATTTGTTTCGAAGTAGAAGGAAGTAAAAAATTAATAAGGATCAGTTTAAAAAAATGTCAGGCTCTTATTAACTTTTTTTATTTAAGATTATGAACTATTCTAACTATTAGCGAAATAAAAAAAAAATATTTTAGTCTGTTTACTTTGATTTTATTGTTAAGATACCTATACGCCTTAACGTTAATATTTCATCCATTTCAAAATTTATTTTCATGGTTTTTTAAAATTCAACAATCTTCCTATTGTATACGGTTTCATACTGAAGACTAAGTTATGATAAACTAAATATAATTTTTCATTGAAAAAGGCCTATGTCCAGCAGTGGACGGAGAAGGGCTGCTAATGATGATGATGAAATATAAAACAGCATTACACTTTTATTAGAGTATACTAGATTAAGTCGGTTTTGTAATGCTTTCAAACTGCGATGGGTAATGCTCGGCTTCTGCCAGATACTGTTATGGTTTGTGGGCTATAATGATCCTGAAACGATATACCTGTCAGATTTGGTAACGCAAGCGAAAAATTGAAATTGTTCTTAACGTAATGACTTTGGTTTATGGATATGCTACACATTGCTTTAACCTGTATTCCAAAATCGTCTGCGTGTTTTTTAGTCTATAAAAATAAACTGTAGAAAACTTTGAATGTTGATAAAAAAGCAGTATTATTAAAAATAACATCTCATTTAGGCCGATTACTCAATAGTCTCAGATGTAAGATGATCCATGCGTCGGATGTGCATATAAAACCCACCAACCCGCATTGGCCTAGTGAGGTGAAGTACGGTCCAAAAAACCCCTGACGAGCTATAGATTTTCTTAACAAAGGAACGCTTTGTCAAAAAAATCTTTAGATCATCTGTTACTCTCATATTAATGGAAATTAAAATTAGACAATAGTACTGCAACAAACGTTTTGTATGAAAGTACATCACAGCTGATATTTTCTGTCTTTTAAAACGCTTAGGAATGTTTATCGGAACTAAAGAATGTTTATAAGAATGAAAAATTATTAAATAAAATTATTTCT